>CAIGRB010116652.1:0-14753 GCA_903798255.1 Fraxinus quadrangulata
TTTTATAAGACCCACAACTTTTATCAACCTTTTAACCACATATTTCATCAACTTTTAATGAAATGTACTAAAAATCTTATTTTTAACCAAGCCAAACAGGGGTTAAATGACTTGTTTTAGCAAAATTTAGAGTAAATGTCTTTATACACGTAAGATCATCACTAAGAATGCAGGATTCATCCAGCATCAGAAAGGGAATTTAAACAGCTTGAATAATAAACCCACTAATCACAAGATTATCCAAGTAAAAATTTGTAGGACAAATGTAACAGCATAATCAAAATCTTAAAGGCTAAAGCATGCGGCGCATTGATTGACAAACCTAAAAAATACAAAGTGAACTTGAACTTAACTCAACCCTGACAAGTTCACGAGTTAAGCTCATTGCTCCCACGCTACCAAAACAAATCACAATTCGATGAGAGTTAAGGTATACATAGCTGAATTATTCTTTTCCTCTCAATTTGTTATGTCCCTTTAGTCCTTCTTCTCGATGTACATAGAACATCAATATTTATCTAATAATCGTGGATATAGACATGATGAGCGATATGGCCACGTAACAGGAACGCATTGACACATGATTTTTCAAGAAAAGTAGGATACAGCCACGTTGATTTTAACTCTTTAAGATTGTATATTTATATATTATATCTTTATTTTGTACGTTTAAATTTTTAATAAAATATATTTTCTTTGTTTTATTTTTGTTGGTGAAATGTTTTAATCCAGATGATTGACAATCTTTCAAGAAATATGACACAGACATGCGTCGGACGTGTACACCCCAAACCGCGCTAGGCCCCTAGCTCCTGTGTTTGTGCTTCATAAAACTCCATAAATTCATTCCTCCAGAATGCCAGATTATAAAGAAAGCTTGAGAGCAAGAATTTTGGGGTTGTGAATTTTACAGGGTGCATTTTTTCAAAAAAAAAAAAAGAAAAAAAAAAGACAAAAAACAAAATGATAACTTTATTCTTTCCTCACATTCTTTGCCCTTAGCAGAAAAAAACAATCTTTATAGTTGAGCACTAAATCAAAACTACTAAACAAATAATAAGTAATCCCCAATAAATAAATGGTTTACCACAAAAACACAGCGGCTAACCCTAAAATTGGATAATCTAAAGCCCTAGAACACAATCAAAACCATCAGAACAAGTAGACGTCTACAAACACAATCAAAACCATCAGAAACACATAAGTGTTAGTAATTAAAAAAAAAAACCTAAGATAAACCATACAAAGGAAAAAATTTAGAAAAGATCCAGACCTGGCCTTTGACTTTGACATTGATGTGCGACGACGAATCTTCGGGCTTCTTGTCTTCATCCTGACCGGCGCTAGACATTCTTCGATCTGCCTTTGCTTTCGCTCTCCGACTATCCTCAGTTTAGCCTTCCAATATCACGCACAGAGAGCAAATTTCTGAGCTTTCAAACAAAAACAAAGTATTTTCGCACTCCAAACTCGTCTGATGTTTCGACTAATTTACTCTTTTTTTAAGTTTTAAAAAATTAAAATAATTTTTATATCAGTAACTTATTTATTTCTACATTTTTAAAGATGAAAACGTTATTTATTTTATAATTTATTTATCTAATAGGGGCGGGCTTAGGATTTTAAAGTTGGGAGGGCACAATCGAACTTTCAAAAAATTTGAGAGAAATTTTACAATCGAAAATTTACGTCCAAAAAAATCATACCCTATGTAATTTTAAATCCGAAAATTTTTATAAGATATGACTTTTTCGAATGTAAAATTTCAAAAAATTTTGATGTCATATTTCATGTAAAATTTCCTAATAAAATGATGAAAATTATATTGAGAAATTTGTATCACAAAAATAATAAATGTTAATGAAATAATTGATTTTTTTTTTAAATGCGAATTAGACGTCTTTCTTCAAAACTCACGTTTAACGTATTTTTAACTNGAAATTTAAATTTATTGTGATTTGTCCTCGTTTGGTGGAAATTAAAATCAAATTTTTAGTAAATTTTGATAAAAGTTAAAATAATTATGGATTCAATGAAATATGTTATTAAAATTAATTGTTAACTTTAATTTAAATTAAAATTTCAATTAATATCAAACATGATTTTATAAAAACAAATATGATTAACCCCCCGCACCCCCGGCAAGTCCGCCAGTGATCATAAGTAAACTTTGCCCATGTTTGATGGTAAAAAAAATATTTTTCGAAAAATGTGTGATTAAAAATTAGACAAATAAATTTGATTTTACGTATAAAATATTTTGTGTGAATGTATGGTTAAAATTGAGTATAAAAATTAAAGAAATTTTATTTTAAAGGAAAACAAAGAGGACTTTGTAAGCTTAAAGTCGAGCTCTAAGCCGCAGTTTAATCGTCATTATTTGAAATTTTAATTGTTGGAACAATATTTTTTTGAAAAATGCATGGTTAAAAAAGATTAAAAAAAAATTTGAGATTACGTGTTGATGTTACAAAAAATCATACATGTTGACTTCCGAGCTTGACAATTGAAAATGAGCACGAACAAGATCTTTCGATACCCGAAACAAAGATTTCAAGGTGTGTCATCGTCGCCCCTCCGATACTTAAGTCAGAAAGTGAATTTGAGAAAAGATATGTACTGAACATTATGTGAAAACGTACCTTAATAATGAATTGGAATGATATAGAGATATGAAGTGCATTCATAGTAGGATTACAATGTTGAAATCCCTATGAGTTTTAATATGATTGGAAGTTGTAATTTAAGTGGTTTTGTTTCACCCATGTGTTTGGATAATGTTGAGACAGTGATGATAGAATCCTCTTAAAATGAGGTATCATTATTAATAGTAGGACTTTGCTTCCTAGAGTATGATCAGTCCTGACATGAAGTCAAGTCCTAATAAATTAGGGATTTGCACGATGTGAGGTCTCGATTGTAAACTCGAGGAAAACTTGATGGACCATGGATGCCCGAGCCCGAGGAGGGACGACCACAAAGAGATCACGTGGATACACATCAAATGGGCCCTGCACTCCTCGGAAAGATAGCTCGGGGTAACTCCCAATATTGGGATTATCGTGTGTAACATTATTTTATTGGAGAATGTGTGATTGATAAAAAAAAATGAATTATAATTTTAATGGAGGCTAAATAATGACTAAATATACTTGTTCTGTCTCTAGAGTAGTTATATGTTAAACCAGTTTTTATTTTTATTTTTTTGGTTGCATCATATTTTAATTACATTTAAGATCATTAATCTTTTTCTTTGTAATATTTATGTGCCTTGTTGCATCCTTATCTCAACCTTCAACTAATTAGGATGTGATGATTTCCAATAGTGAAACGACTTGCATATTTCAGAGATTAGTAAATAAAAAATACGACTAAATATCTTTCACTGTTTCAAAGAGAATGGAACTAAATAAAAAAATTCTATTTATCTCGAAAATTAAACAAATTTTTAATTATGCAACGGACCCAAACCTAATCGAACCATTAGATTAAGGTTTTCAATGTTGAATAACATTACAATCTAACGAATAGCAAGTTCTATTGCTTTCTTCACCAGCATTGAAAGTAATTTCTGAGTGGTTGTAATATGACTTGACTTTACTGTTGAACTTGAACAGCTGCAATCACAGATGATAAGATAATTCTTGTTCACTACTCCTTTCCAGCGCGGGAATAAGAGAGACATGTAAGCAAGCCAAATCAACTAGAGATAATAGTAGAGCACAGATTTCCACTCGGTGCAGCACAGCCTCCATTTCAAGCTGTAAAAGAAAAAGGGAAAAAAAAAGGTACTTGTGTTTTCCCGGATCATGCCGAGGAGAGGAAGAAAAGACCAGCTCGTCTGGAGTTTGCTCTGGTCCGAGGTGGCGACCATCATATAAGAATGCAATTGCGTTCATATCAACAGATTGACGATCAAAAGTTACTTGTTGATTGCTTGTACCAACTCTGCAGAATTTATGCTGAGGTTTCGAATACTAAACAAAGAGAATAAAGTTCGTTCTTCCTTATCCTGGAACGACCTTTGCTTTAAATTTTGTAATTTTTTTCCTCTTTTGTCATGGAAAGAATTAAGCTCCTACTTGTCTTTCATTATTTTAAATTCTTTCTTTTATATACTCATTTTTAATTTATACACTATACATTCGCACAATAAAATATTTTATATGTAAATTCAAAATTTTTTCCTACTTTTGAACCGTAAATTCTTTAAATATTCACTATTCAAAAATATATTTTTGAAAACAATGGCCACCAAACAAGGGCTCAAAATTTAGACAATTGATTTGAACAAGTGTTCTTAAAATCAATGGTAAATTTGTACGTCTTGCCAAAGAGTGTAAACAAAGTTGTCAATTATGATGTAAGTGTAGTACTGTAAAACTGTTATGGAAAAGGGCATGGTCAATGAAGATTATTGTGTGGGTAGCATTGAACGGTGCGGATTAATTATTTATTTGGCAGTCATTTGCACTTTTTAAAAAATTTTGAAATTATAGTTAAAATTAGCTCTTTATTTTTTCTTCTTTCCTTTTTATTATTTGATAAGAGAATATATTTGTTATTTCACAAGAATTTATTTAAAAAAATAGAAGAAAATAGGGTGTTCCGCACTCCAAGGTTCATATAGGTGAGTTTTTTTGTCAATTTGAAAAGGTGTGGATGTTTAAAAATATGTCCATGTATTGCGTTAATGAGCCATTTTATATCAATATACTATGTGGTATCCACGTGGTGGAAGAGGGCTCTGCATTAGCTCTTGGCAAACTCTTTGAGGTCAATCATATTGGGTTGGATCCAGCTTGATGGTCCATCTTTATCTACATGCCTCATTTCGTTCTATATATGTGGGTAACTAATTTGCACCAAAGATGTAATCATGCAAACTCCTAGTCAAGTTCCATTCCACTCATCTTCCTTGCATTCAGTTATTTTTTTGTTTTTCGATGGTGACTTGACCATCAATATATAGTAACGATCGTCTATCGTTTTTATGAAATGACGACTTTTGTCTATAACGATATGTTAGTGTGTAGGTGACATATCGATAGATGACGAGTGATCGAGATGTGTTAACAGCTTGATCCTACCAGATTTTGATATAACCAAACATTATACTATTTTGAAAATAATATTTCATTATACTTGACAACATTGGAAGTTAATAATTCTTGCACAATATGTTGAGAATAGCACAATTGTAGCTCATTATTGTTGTACGCTACAAAATTTAATAAATGACAATGAATAAGAATTTAATTTGTTTGTCATTTAATGCGTTCAATATTGTCTTCGATCTACATAAATAATTCTCTTTTGCACTTTTAACTAGAGATCATGTTGAGGCCCTCCTAAATTTGTATTATATTTAATTCGTTATTAAATAAAACATACCACCTTATTTAGAGATGCATTTTAGTGGGTGTAATGCGTTTTCTAATTCTCCTCTATCTATACAAATAGACATGTTACTAGTTGTTAAGTGCTCTTAAGAAGACTCGGAAAGGCACAAGACTTCTTGGGAAAATAGGTTCAATTTTATCAAATATGGAAATATAGTATTAAAGAATTTATAGTGGAGAAGCATCCCACATTCGCACTAGGATTAAATGTTTTTCCTAATTGACCTTCATCAACTTTGAAAAGAAAAATGTCACGAGTTGTTAGTGCACTTGAAAATGGGAGAAAAGGTGGAAGACATGGAAATTTTTTTGTCCATTTTCCACTTCATCGTTTTTTATTTTGCAGAAATTGTTGTCACTCATTAACTTGTAAATTAGGTCTTGCTTAGTGCTCACGATCAAATTCTAAAGGACCAATCGATAGTTAAGAAATCTTCGCGTCATTTGCATGATTTATTTCATGCTCAATAACTTGTCGAGTTGTGCTCATAGCCAAGCGCACTCGACAATCAAGTCAATATGACATAAAAACATATTGAGAGTACTGTTTGTAACGAGTTTTATATATTTGAGAGTTTCCGTGTGAAATTATATGAAGTTAATCTTCGTGAAATTGTGTACAAATTATCTCTTTATTATCCCATTTGATGTGAATTGCCTTAAATAGAATTTTATGTTTAACCTTCACGACAATATTTGCATTAATATTTTCTAGCAATTCACAATATATGCAAAACATAAATAAATAATTGTAACAAATAATGTAGTATTCGTGAACTAGGTGCATGTTTGGATTAAATCAACTTATAGGAGAAAAGGTGGAAGACATGGAAAAAAAATGTCCAATTTCCACTTCATCATTTGTTATATGCAGAAATTGTTGTCACTCATTAAATTGTAAATTAGGACTTGCTTAGTGCTCACGATCAAATTCTAAAGGACTAATCGATAGTTAAGAAATCTTTGCATCATTTGCATGAATTCTTTCACACTCATTAACTCGTTGAGTTGTGCTCACGGTCAAGCGCACTCGACAATCAAGTCAATATGACATAAAAACATATTGAGAGTATTGTTTGTAACGAGTTTTATATATTTGAGAGTTTTCATGTGAAATTAT
Source organism: Fraxinus quadrangulata (assembly GCA_903798255.1). NCBI lineage: Eukaryota > Viridiplantae > Streptophyta > Magnoliopsida > Lamiales > Oleaceae > Fraxinus > Fraxinus quadrangulata. The sequence continues at coordinate 6,523 of CAIGRB010116652.1, forward strand.
ATGAAGTTAATCTTTGTGAATCTGTGTACGGAATATCTCTTTATGATCCCATTTGATGTGAATAGTTTTTAATACGATTTTATGTTTAACCTTCACGACAATATTTGCATTAATATTAATAGCAATTCACAATATATGCAAAGCATAAATAAATAACTGCAACAAATAATGTAATATTCGTGAACTAGGTGCATGTTTGGATTAAATCAACTTCTAATTAAAGTTGATCAAATTTTATTTTTAACCACACATTTCGTTGAATTCAAAATAACTATCTATCACTTTTTTTTATCAATTTATAATTTTAATAACTTATAACCAATCCCAAACTAAGTGCAAAAATTGTTCCTATAAAACAAATTAAACAAGTGATAGAATAAGTGACATATAAACTCTATATAAACTCACCCTAGGCAACAATACAAAAACTATCTTCTTCACCACCTCTCTTATTTCTTGCTCCGTTGAGAATGGCATTCGACAGACATTCTTCTACCTTCTTCTTCTCATTCCTTTTTCTTTTCTTGTCTAATCTAATCATGCTTGTTGCTTCCGGCTCTATCGGGGTAAACTACGGCCGTGTGGCAAACAACCTCCCATCGCCGCCGCAGGTGGTGCAACTCCTCAAAGCGCAAGGTCTAACTAAAGTGAAGATCTTCGACACCGACTCCACTGTCCTCTCCGCCCTTTCAGGCTCCGGCATCTCCGTCACGGTGGCACTCATTAATGAACAACTCTCCTCCGCTGCAGCTGATCAATCCTTCACTGATACGTGGGTTCGGAACAATATCCTCCCATACCTCCCCCTCATCGAAGCCATTGCCGTGGGTAACGAAGTCACTCCACCATCCTTAGTACCAGCCATGAAAAACATTTATGCATCACTCTTGAAGTACGACGTCGCTTCAAAAATCAAAGTCTCATCCCCTTTAGCTTTAAGTATACTCCAATCGTCCTACCCTCCTTCCTCTGGTTCATTCAAACCAGACCTGATCGAACCGGTATTCAAGCCCATGTTGAATTTTCTCAGACAAACTGGTTCCTATTTCATGATCAATGCATACCCATTTTTCGCCTACAGTGCAAACACAGACACCATTTCGTTAGACTACGCTTTATTTCAAGATGGCAAAGGCGTGACTGATCCTAACAACGGCCTCGTTTATAAAAGCTTGTTCGAGGCTCAACTCGACGCTGTTTACGCATCAATTAACGCTTTGGGATTCAATGATTTGAAAATGGTGGTTACTGAAACTGGGTGGCCTTCAAATGGTGATGGAAATGAAAATGGTGCAAATATAGCCAATGCGGCCAAGTATAACGGAAATGTGGTTCGTAGAACTCTCACTGGTGGCGGGACCCCGTTGAGACCCAACGAGCCTCTTAACGTCTATATATTTGCTTTGTTTAACGAAAACCAAAAGGACGGGCGAACTTCTGAAAGAAATTTCGGGTTGTTTTACCCGAACCAGGACAAAGTCTATGATATACCACTCACACTGGAGAAAGCAAAAAGCACCATGGATGAATGGATCAAAGATCAAGTGACGCCGAGCGCACAAGTTTCATGGTGCGTGGCCAAGGGTGACGCAGGGCAGAAAAAGTTACAGGAGGCACTGGATTATGCTTGCGGTCAAGGTGCAGCTGATTGCAGGCCGATACAGAACGGTGGCACTTGTTATGATCCTAACACGCTTGAAGCTCATGCATCATATGCATTCAATAGTTACTATCAGAAGAATTCTAGAGCAAGTGGTGCTTGTGATTTTGGTGGTACAGCTAAAGTGGTCACTGAATCTCCTAGTGAGTAATTGATCTTTTTATCCTAAATTTCGACCTTTCTTTACGAATTTCTCGACTTCAAAACATATTTATCATACTGCGCATGAAGTTATTAACCTAGTTGAAGTCTAATGATAGATCATTAACTAAAGGAACATCTACATACCCGAATATAAACAAAAAATATTTGTGAATTGAAAAGACAATTTGAAATATAGCTCTCTAAGGTCAAGACTTGGTGCATGTCACAACTTAATAATATGTTAAATGGATATGAAGTTTTTTTTCATGTAATATTCATGAGTTACAGGAAAGAGTATGGAAATTGTGATTGCGTTGTGTGTATTTAGCATCTTAATAACTTTATTTATCATAAAATACTCATTATTTCATTCCAAAGAATTTGGCAACTGTGAGTTCTCCTCCGGTGAAGACTCTGTGAGTAAGGTGGGACAAACATGGTGTGTAGCGAATAGCGCAGTTGGGGATCAAAAATTGCAAGCAGCACTTGACTATGCTTGTGGTGAGGGCAAGGCTGATTGCGGTCCTATTCAGAAAGGTGCCACGTGTTACGAACCTAACACACTTGAGGCCCATGCATCATATGCATTCAACAGCTACTATCAGAAGAATTCTCGACGAAGTGGTACATGTGATTTTGGTGGTGCCGGAAAAGTAGTCACTGAATATCCTAGTGAGTAATAAAATCCTTTATACTAAATTATTGATACTCAATGATAGGCACGGCATTTGCAACAAACAATATAGAGATAATTTCTTCACGGTGTCCTTTAGCGTCTTAATTATTTTATTTAACGAAAAATCACTTAATTTTTTTTTTCATTTCACAGAATTTGGCAACTGTGAATTCTCCAACGGTGAAGCCTCAGTGAGTAGGGTGGAGCAAACATGGTGTGTAGCAAATAGTGCGGCCGGGGATAAAAAATTGCAAGAGGCACTAGATTATGCTTGTGGTCAAGGTAGGGCTGATTGTGGTCCGATTCAGAGAGGTGCCACGTGTTACGAACCTAACACACTTGAGGCCCATGCATCATATGCATTCAATAATTACTATCAAAAGAATTCTAGACGAGGTGGTACTTGTGATTTTGGTGGTGCAGCCAAAGTAGTCACTGAGTCTCCTAGTGAGTATTTGATCCTTTTTGTTAATTTTTGGTTTTTTATTTTAATTTAATTTCATGAATTTAAAGCATATTCATTATATTGGTGAAGTTATTATCGTGTTTAAAGTCATCGGATAAGTCATTTAGATTAAACCCTGAAATAGATTGTAAAAATATAATATTTCAATTTAATAATTATATAATCGTGTAGAATTTGGTAACTGCGAGTCCCCCGCTGGGGATGTTTCAACGAGTAAGGTGGCGCAAACATGGTGTGTAGCGAATAGCGAGGCTGGGGAGAAAAAATTGCAAGCGGCACTTGATTATGCTTGTGGTGAGGGTAAGGCTGATTGCGGTCCAATTCAGAATGGTGCAATATGTTACAATCCTAACACGCTTGAGGCACATGCATCATATGCATTCAACAGCTATTATCAAAAGAATTCTCGACGAAGTGGTACCTGTGATTTTGGTGGTGCTGCTAAAGTGGTCACCGAGTCTCCTAGTGAGTAATTAATCCTTTTATACTAAATTGACTCTTTTTTATCAAATTTCTTGAATACAAAGCATATTGTGAATTGCATGCATGTTTTTAGCATATTTACCATTTTATTTACCAAAACAATGTTTATTTTTTATCATGTAGAATTTGGCAACTGTGAGTTCCCCACAGGGGCAGTTTCAGCGAGTGAAGTGGGGCAAACATGGTGTGTAGCGAATGGTGAGGCTGGGGAGAAAAAATTGCAAGCAGCGCTAGATTATGCTTGTGGTGAGGGTGGGGCTGATTGTCGTCCAATCCAAGAGGGTTCCACATGTTATGATCCTAACACGCTTGAAGCTCATGCATCATATGCATTCAACAGCTACTATCAGAAAAATTCTCGACGAAGTGGTACATGTGATTTTGGTGGTGCAGCTAAAGTCGACGAGTTACTAAGGTGGACAATCTCGTACAACTCTAAAATATGCTTATTTTGATCTTGTTTATACTGAAATATATCCAATGAGATAATATATCTCGTAAAATAAATGGGTCACCAGTCAACTTTGACCTATGACTCATGTACAGCATAATGTGAAAACAATATGTAATAATATATTTCGTGGAATAATAAAGATTCGACTAAAAAAAAAAATCTTATTTTTAAATTATGATTTTCAATATCTTTTGGACATAAATGGAACGAATACTCGACAAAACCTATTCAATTACGTGCCTGACATTTCAAGGGGGAAAATAGTCAAAGCAAATTTTGTTCATATTGAACACACACAAGGAAAAGAATATAACAAAACCTTATATTGTCATAAGCATATTTATCGTATATTTATTATAGGAAAGGATGTACTTGTTAAGAAAGTAATCAAAAAAAATATTATATTAAATTTTTATCATGTTTATAGAAAAATTCATTTTCTTTTTAAGATAAAAACATAGATCAATTTATAAGAGTTTAGATTACTCCTCTTAATAATGTTGACATTTTAAGATGGAACCGCAAACCTTAATATGATATCAGAGTTCATTAAACTCCAACGAGCAATTCGATCCGATTAAAACTCAAAATTGAGTACACGAATTTCAAGATTAATCTGTTCAAACCAGCCACCATCTTGCGGGGACATGTTAAGGGATAGAATCTCACATCGAATAAAGATGAAAATATAGACTAATTTATAAATGGTTTGGACTACTCCTCTTAATAAAGTTAACATTTTAAGATGAAACTCCAATTATTGACATGGTATCAGAGCCCATTAAGTTTAAACGAGCAATTCAATTCGATTAAAACTCAAAAAATTTGAGCATCCGAATTTTAAGATTGATCTGCTCAAACGAGCCACCATCTTGTGAGGATAAAATCTCATATCGAATAAAAATGAAAACATAGATCAATTTATAAGAATTTGAATCACTCCTCTTAATAAAGTTGATTTTTTAAGATTAATCCCCAAACCTTAACACTTTTTATTAAATTACTAATATAACAAGGAGGTTGAAACTTTACGTCACGCAAACAGAAAGTTATATTTTCCATGATTAATTTTAAAATTAAATTATTCTCTATTTTCAACATTAAACGCCATCTATTTTAATGTGTGAACAGTGAGTGCGCTCAAAATTGCATATAAATATTTAAATCTTCTTTTATTAATCATTAAAGCCATAAACTAGTCCCACAATTCAACACGTGTCACTCCCAATCCAAAGATAATTTCGCCGAATTGATAAAAATAAATGGTTAAGCAGCTGAAATAGTGACATCCTTCCAACTGCCTCGTCAATACAATTGATAAAAGATGAAGAGGTAGTTGGATTAATATTTTTTGCAATAAAAGTGTCGTGCCTTTTTCCCTAATCTTCTCAACCGCATATAACAACTTGTGGCACGTAATTCTTGTACAAGTGAATACAGATCGATAGGGATTACACGAATGTCGACTTGCAACTTTAATAAAAGAATTTATCAAAATTTAAGTTAAAGTCAATAATTAATTTTATCTGCACATTACATATCATACAATTTTTATCAAAATCTCAACCACACATTTAATTAATTTTTATTGAAGTTTAATTAAAAAAAAAAATCTTCATGGTCTATTAATTTTCTTAAAATAATTCAACCAACCCTAAAAGAGTTTACAAGAGAGTGTCATGTTTATTTCACAAATCACACTCAAGTTTTTCCAACCATCTACAGTAAAAGCATAATTTGGCCACTTACAGTACAGAGGCACAAATTCAATAATTATACTTTTTTTTTTTTCACAAAGTAGCCGTTGAAATATCTGATTTTCCTTTCTTCTTTCTCATAATTAAAAGGTTTGAATAAAAATGCATAATGCCCTTTAAATACAAATTTTAACCAATCGGCCACCCCAAGTACTTCAATAATTTGATGTGATTTAAGATAAGTAATTTTAATTTATCACCGAGTATCTTGACTAATTTCAACCAATCAAATGTAAAGTTATGTTCTATAGAACTTGAACCCCACAAGAAAAATACCATGAATCCGAGAAAAACCTTACTAAGGACGATTCAAAATAGAAACCGTCAATGACCTTGACGTTCAGATTATACTGATTAGAATCCAACTAGCAATGAATCATGTCTGAGAAGAATTAGTTCATCTTAACGTCCTCGTCAAATGAATCGCATCTCATCTATGGTGGTCTCATACCAGAAAGGCACCAATCAACTATAAATTCGACCAAACACTAATAACAAAAGCATTTAAATTCATATTTATTTTGTAAATATTTCAAACTAAAAATCGATGAAACCCCACCAATTTTCACGACGATTATTTAAGCATATGAAATATCTTGTCTAAATATGCCATTCTCACTTTAAAGAAAAAATTGCAGAGAGTTACACCAACCAATCCCTTCACCGCCCCACTTATCTCTCTGATAAAGACCTTAATTTTATCATTACAAATAAATGACACAACTGGCTGGCTACTCCAACGTTCATAATGGTAAAATGAAATTAGCAGTAATCGTACACCAAAGGAAATGCCTTGTTCCCACACTGCTGGATTTGGTCCGTCCGTTATCATCCTTATCTCGACGGTTCTTAAAAATAATTAGCTTTGTAAATTGTAAAAAAATATCACCCACCCCCACTAACTACACCATTTCCCAATTTTCATGTCTGATCCAATCAGTTTTCAATTTCGGTTTTTTAAATTATTTTTTGAAACTCAAACCAAAACCTCTGATTCCGAATCGATTTCGACTAGGAGAGTTCGGTTCCAATTGAAAGGTCCACTCCCGTTTGTAAAAAATATTTACGAGAACACTACCCACACCCACCCCCACTAACTATACCATTTTCCCAACGCCACTTACCCCACTTTCCAATTTTCACGTCTGTTTTCACCAAAATATTTTTTTTTCTATATAAGCCTATCTTAAGTCTTATTGAAACACAATCTAGTACTACTTACAACTTCTTCCTCAAGTTCTCCAATTTCTTGCTCTGTCTTTTCAAGATTCAGAGCATGGCATTTTTCAGTCATTTTTTCACTTTTATTATTGTATTATCGTCTGTGCAAATGGCACAAGGTGACGCCGGCACCATCGGAATAAACTACGGCCGTGTGGCTAACAACCTCCCATCGCCACCGCAGGTGGTGCAACTCCTTAAAGCGCAAGGTCTAACCAAAGTGAAGCTCTATGACATAGACTCCACTGTTTTGACCGCCTTTTCAGGCTCTGGCATCTCCGTCACGGTGGCGCTCCCTAACGAACAACTTTCCTCCGCCGCCGCTAGCCAGTCCTACACTGACAACTGGGTCCAGACCAACATCATCCCTTACTACCCTAAAACCCTCATCGACGCCATTGCCGTTGGTAATGAAGTCTTTGTAGACCCCAAAAACACCACAGTATACCTCGTACCCGCCATGAAAAATGTTTACGCATCACTTTCAAAGTACAACGTCGCTTCGAATATCAAAGTCTGCTCCCCCTTAGCATTAAGTGCACTCCAATCTTCATACCCTTCTTCATCCGGGTCATTCAAATCGGACCTTATTGAACCCGTGATCAAACCCATGTTGAGTTTTCTAAAACAAACGGATTCTTATCTCATGGTCAATGCTTATCCCTTTTTCGCCTACATAGCAAATACAGACACCATTTCTTTAGACTACGCCATGTTCAGGGATAACAAAGGCGTAACTGACCCGAACAACGGGCTCGTGTATAAAAGCCTGCTCGAGGCCCAAATCGACGCCGTTTTCGCAGCCATGAACGCTTTGGGATTCAATGATCTGAAAATGGTGGTTTCTGAAACTGGGTGGCCTTCAAATGGAGATGAAAATGAAGTTGGCGCAACTCCGGTCAATGCTGCGGCGTATAACGGTAACCTAGTGCGCAGAGTGCTCACTGGTAGTGGGACCCCCTTGAGGCCCGACCAGCCTATTAACGTCTATTTATTTGCCCTCTTCAATGAAAACCAGAAGACCGGGCCCACTTCTGAACGTAATTACGGGCTTTTCTACCCGAATGAAAAGAAAGTCTATGATATACCACTCACACTAGAACGTTTAAAGAATCAGCCCGCGATGAATAATGGGAGCAAGAATCAAGTTCCGGCAGCGCCACCACCAAGTGGGGATGTTTCAGTCGGTAATGCCGCGGAGACATGGTGCGTGGCCAACAGTGAGGCCGGGGAGAAAAAGTTGCAGGATGCACTAAATTATGCTTGTGGTGAGGGCGGTGCTGATTGCAGTCCGATTCAAGAGGGTGCTACATGTTACGATCCTAACACTCTCGAGGCTCATGCATCTTATGCATTCAACAGCTACTATC
>CAIGRB010116660.1:9289-25603 GCA_903798255.1 Fraxinus quadrangulata
GGACATAGAGGTCGGGTCGTTATAACTAGGTTGGTATATAGCAGATTCTCCAACGTAGTAGCACGGGGCAAACCACAATATAACAATCCAGTCCATTACTGTGATATAGCACGACTAAGGAAGTTTCCCCAGCAGCAAGAGGCCTAGAGAACGTTTGGGTGCAACTTATAAGTATGAGGAAGGAAAAGTATACCCTCACATACTTTTTTTCTCTCGTGCTTATAAACTCACTTATAAGTTGCACACGAACATGCTCCTAAAGATCAAATATGATTGATAAAACTGCCACTAAACTGGAGAAATAAATCTCATAAGAATATTTCAGCAATACATCGGAATGCCTCAGAAAGATCTACAAATACTAAAAATCCACACCTTAATGAACAGTCTCATCCTACACTGTTAGTTATCTCTGAAAACTCATCAAGCAGTTTAAAGCAGAAGTCAAGATGCCAAGTATAAATAGATTAACTTGATCTGAGTTTCAATAGTAAGAACAATTGAAAGAGGATCTCAGACGGGTCTTCTATTCAAGTGTACATTTGATATGCAGGTACACAAAAAATCCCAAAATGGCCAATTGCACACACTATAAGAAGGAGAATGTTGCATGTTAGTCAAATAAACCAAACCCTAAAAACATATGTTATATAACACCAGTTGGTCCAAGTCATAGTCATAAAGAACAAAACCTGAATATAATTCACATTCGAATCATGTTATATAGCTTCGAAATTCGAATGGCCTACAGTGCTATATCCAAGCAAATAGAAAACATATGTTTCTTTATGAGCCTAGCCCACTTACTTAACATCTCTTGCCTCCAAACACCTTCATATCCACCCACCCCAAAAATACAAGAAGATAAATATATAAATGTTGATGTTGTATTCAGTTGTCCAAATCCTCCACCAGCTGAAATATTAAAATGAATCGTACATTGCAGAAAAAAAAAGATTCCTTGTATCATCTTACCACTCCCCTCATGGAAAACTTGGGAGAAGCACACATCCCCTGCTCGACGCATGTGATCCTAAATAAGAAACATATGATACCAACATTCAAAAAGTCCGATATCATAAAGCTAGTGGTGAATGTGACTCAAGATAAGTGACGAACTAAGAGTTACCTTCAGATCTTGCCAAGAAGCAGAATTGGGCAATCCAGTGACTAACACTGAAGAACGAGGTCAAGTGAGGTAAAGTTACATAAACAAAAGATGTGTTTATTATAGTTATTTTAACAGTCAACGGTCTCTCTATGAAATGATATACCCACCTCTATACTCAGAGCGCCTAGACACTCCACCACGAGGACCTCGACTACCACTATTGCTATTGTAACGATCCGTTGATGATGAGTTACCACGCCCACCATGAGCAAGCTCCACCTGAGTATATTCAAAGCATAAGCAAATTTAAGCAAATCGATGACTAGTAGTTTGAACAGAAGTAAATCGATGACTAACCCGCAGCCGGTGCCCATCAAAATCATAACCATCACGCCCACGAATAGCATCTTCAGCATCACGAGCCTCTTCAAACTGTTGTGACAACTATGATAGATCAAAACGCACACGTATAAAGATAGATTTCTCGAAAGAGATAAGACTCACCTCAACAAAAGCATAACCGGGAGGCCTAGGTGGAATTTTCAGATCAATATGCGCAATTGGTCCATACTGCAAGAAGCACCCCAAATACGGTATAAGCCTTGGAAAATTATAGGTAAAATAAAGTTTGCTTTCAAACTCATTAAAAACCTATAATCAGATAAGCATGTGCTTTTTTGATGGCTTAATACCCCTTAGTCAAGGAAGAGAACAGATACGTAATTTAGATACGATACGGATACGCCAATAAGACTTTTTTGAAAAAAATTAGGATATATGGATACGTTTTAAAAAATTCAATATAATTTCACTAATATAAAAAAAAAAAATTTAATAAAAGAAGCATTATAATAAAAATAAAATAAAATACTAAAGCATTTTATTAGCATGGTTTTACATATATTAAATCATTAAGTATTATTTAATACTAGTCACTATATATTTCTAATAATAAAAATATATTTTTCAACTATAACACAATTTCACATGTAATGAAAGATTTATAATATTGTGAATTTTCAATAAATATTATTGATATTCAATAAGTTATTAGAATAATATAAAAAATACGTATCAGATACGTATCAAAAATCATACAAAAATATAAAATAATTAAAAAATATGTATCAAGTGCTATCGAAAATTTAAAAAATACAAAAATATATAAAATAATTAATAAAAAGTATCTGGTACATATCGAAGGGTATCAGAGAGTATCGAAACTTGGATACATATCGAATACGAGTAGGTAACGAGTTTACAAGTATATGTGCTTCTTCGGGTTTATCTCAATTTCAAGTTTGTCAATAACTCCACTTTGAATTAAATTATGCCATCAGTATAAAATCATTGAATGCACGTACATGAGATTGTGTCTGTTTACCTACCTCACCTAATTCATGTTGAACTCAGAAGTTCAGACTCTCCCTTTTCTTCCTTGCTCTTTTCCTAATATCAACTCTCCCTACTAGAGACATGTTAAGAACACTTCTAACAGTTATATTCTCCATCACAGTTTTTGTCGTCATTCATCCCTGAGGCAAGCTTATTCTTCAACATGGAACATCCAGGGATGTGCATGCCACTTTAGGAGTTAGGATATTGAGTGATAAATTATTACCTTACTAACTCATATTTTATTTACTGGAGGAAATAACATAGTCTTGGGAGCTATAGCAGTGTTCAGCAAAAATCTTTCAACTTATACACTTCCATACCCACCACGTCAAAACGGAAAAACGCACAAAAAAGGACATTTTCATCTAATTATCCATCAGCATGCTTCCAACTTACTAAAGCCATGACCAAACCAACAAGACACCCCCACACACACCATATATATTTCAGTGGATTCATCAATGCACCAGTGGATTGAGTAAAATTGAAAGAACGGAGTCACGGCAATTAATCCAAGACAAGACAATCAAAATAATGCACATGAAATTACAATCATAAAATCTTTAAAACAATCAAGATGGACGAACAAGAGGGTGGAAAGAATTTAGAAATGAAATTCAAATTCATATAAATTACCTTGTAAAACAAATCTTCCACTTCCCTCTCACGAATGTCACCGGGAAGGTTGCCTACATAAAGGGTTCTGCTAGATCGACTCATTCTTCCTAGTGAAATTCAAAACAACATCAGAAAAATAATCAAAACAACACAAAACCAGGAATTTGGAGCATGTTGACATAACCACGTATGTTAAGATTGCAGGAATAGAAGCATGACAAAGGATTGTATAAATTTAATTAAAATTACAAAAAATGAAACGAAAGGTTCAATAAAAGTTAAAATTAAAAAATAATTAAACACAGCCATCAACAGCACCATAGCTAATCATCGACAATCCGTCTTCGAAATTAGTAAAAGAAATTGATCGATAAAACATTTTACCCTAAGAAAATTGCCTCGACTGATAACATACAAGAATAGCGAGAAAAAAATAGTACAAGGTCGTCGGCCTCAATTAGAAAATTAATTGCTGAATTACGAACATTGTTTATATAACTGAAAGATAGAATATTATAAATTAAAGTGATAATCTTTCAGGTATTGAAATTTGGGAGTTTACCGTATGTAGATAGCGCCGAGAGATTCGAATCGAGAGTGGAGTGGAGTTCGAAGATTAGGGTTTTGAGGTGTACTAAAGTTGCGTCGCGTTGCGTCGTGTATTTTACAAGAGAGATTCCACAAGAAAAATAAAACAATGTAGTACAAATTGCGCATGTTGTCTCCAACTTTTACCTTTTTTGCACTTCTATCTTCAAACATTTATTTCTTGACATTCATATCTTTATAACATTTAACAAACATAACCCTTGATAATAGTTTCGTCCAAACTCACCATTGATATAACTTGAAAGGTCTTGTCTTGAAGTTTATGTAACAAGAAAAATAAAAAAATAGAACATTGATAATCTTCATTATCCTAGTCTAGTGCAAATATTTTCTCGACCACCCATACATATATTCAAGTCTCAACAATTACGTCATGATAGTTCCTACTAGTCGAGACTTCAAGTTTTTATTCACAATGAGTGTTGAAAAAAGTAGTTATGAGTTCTCGAGATTTCGAATTTTTATTCTTTTGAAAGTGATTTTTATTTATTTATTTTTGTATAGCCCCTCAAGTGCCTTCTTGTGTATATAATTTTCCATGAGTGCCTTATTAAGGTGTACAACATTTCAATTTTTATTCTTTTTAGAGTGAACTTTCTTGTCGAAACTTCTTGAATTTTATCTAAAATGGAGTCTTATTAGAATTTTAGCTGCAGTATTTAATTTTATTTATTTTTCTAGTGATTTGTCTTTTTTCTACAAGAGAGAGAAAGACTTTGAACATTATGTTGTGTTTTCTTCGGTTCCTTTTGTAGCACTGATTCATTCAATACTTCTAATTTTCTGAACGAAATCTAGTGTATGTTTGGACTTATTTTTTTAAAAAATTATTTTCAAAACTCGTTTTCAATTATACATTCTCTTATAAAATAATTTTACACGTAAATTCAAATTTTTTCTTTATTTTTTAACAACTTATTTTTTTTTTTAAAAAAAATCACTATTTCAAAACATCATTTCCCCCCAAAATAGAGCTCAAACGGGGGCTCAGTGCTCCTAATTAAAACTATTTCTTCACCTCCCATTCACATTATAGAATCTACTTAATTACATGGGATTTACTTGACTATTGTGCTAGAGAATATTTTCGCAGCACTACACGAAAAATTGTGAGATTAAGTTATTTTGATAATGATGAAAAAAATTCAAAGTCTACGAAAGAATTTGGCCGACATATGGATAAATTGGGTTTTGCTCGAGATTGGAGATAAAATGAATCTCTCTCTTTTTTCAATTAATTTCAATTTTTTATACTATTTGTTTGTATGGACTTGATGGCAAAATTGACATTTCAAGCCATATTAGCGAGAAGTTTGGATGGAAGTTAACATACAGGACAACGAATGCTAATTTGTTAAAGGTGGAAGATATGAATGTCGTGTAATAAAGGTTGAGGATAAAAGTGCAAAAAGAAGTAGAAGTTGAGACAACAACTGCAATTTACACCAATATTGCATTGTGGTGTATTTTCTAACATTGATTTTTAATACATGTCAAACTTTTTTAAAAATTGTATAAATTAATATATCGTATAGGAGTTAATTTCACCAATCGTCACCCAAGAGTTTGTACAAAAGTTGAAGTTGGTCATTGAATTTTTTTCAACTCATTTTGTCCCTAAATTCAAAACCTTTACAACCAATTTGAAATTTTGTACAAACTCCAGTGACGATTGGTGAATTTACTCAATCACATAGAGGAGACATTAGCCAACGATACATTTAAGGAAAAAAAGATTTTGGTGGTTAAGGACTCGCATATTGCATCAATCTATAGACATTAAGGAAAAAATGACGTTATCTCGATAGAGCAAGTGAAAATGGATCCATATACTAACATTCATGGCATGTTTTAGCTGTTAAGGTACTCTATCTATTGAAAACATGGCAAAATAGCTCAACAATTATGTAGCTAATTTCAAATTTATTGGGAATAAAACTTAACCACTATTGGGAAATTTATAAATGGTTTATAAAAGGGAATAATTGTAGATCTATAAAATATGTGAGTATAATGAATAGCAGCTAAGAATGTATTATTGAAATTAATATTTGATTTTGATTTTGACTTTTTTTTTGTAACATATCTGGACAATCGTTTTAATTTTATTAATCAGCCACAAGCCCACAGTCACGTCTAATTCTTTTCTCATTGGATGCACTACTATATTATTTAAGGACAAACCCTGAAAATGAGTTATAAGTAACTGAAAATTAAGTTTGAGTCGTCTCTCGCGTCGAGGAGTAATTTTGGCACCTTATTGAGAAGTTTAAAAAGTCGAGAGCTTAAATGGTGATGGTGACATTTTAGTCTCTCCGCTGTCTCAATGAGATTAATGTTACAAAATTAATTCAACTAGCCGGGGAAATGATTAACTCAGGACTAACAATAATAATTAGAGTCCATTTATAATTCTTAGAAAAAGGAGATTCAAAGCTCAACCGAAAAAGTATAGCAACAAGCCAATCAACCATTAGTGCAATTTCTCGAATTGTTGAAAAATATTAGATCTTGTATAAAATACATAATTTTGGATTTAAAAACACAACTGTACATCAATCTTTTCTCGTTTCAAGCCAATGGTAGCAATAGAGAAATGTCAGCTCGACTATAATTTCTTCTTTTTCATCTGAACTAGGAGTCTGTCTTGATCTTTCTCGATGTCAAGACAATTATCTCAATTTTCTTTAGTTATCTACATTATATTCATTATTAAAGGTAGGACAACCAGTAAGCATTAGTCCAGTTTGTAATTAGATGAGACAAAACAAAGACAATTATCCACAGGCATAGGTGGAAGTCCCATTATTTGGTGCAAATATTTTTTAGAGCCAAAGCTCATTTAAAAGCCGAAACCAATGCAAATCCTAGCATGATGCAGTGGAACTGTGGAACGCTGCTTATCTATCAGCTACCTCACGAGCCTCCTTGAAAAAAGAAAACAGAGCACCTAACAAAGCATCTTCAATCGAATTCACCGTTCATCACTTGGCTAATGCAGATATTAGTTGGTAACATCCATGACGTATCTAATATGATTAGCTCCCGTGACCTTAATGGAAAAAAAAAAACACCGTCAATTATCTAAATTATCGCTCAGTTTCAGTTATGACTTCAGAACTTTTTTTTTTTTGGTTTCAAGTTAGTTACAAAACTTTCATTCTTACTTCTACTGGCCACTACAGCATTTTCTTCAGTTCAGCAGGACAGAGTGTCCAAAAGAAACTAGAATTTAAGTCCACTAACGTGAAACAAAAAAAATTTGGTAACCAGAGTGAAACAAACAAAAAGCATTTTTTATCACACGTTCTTAACACAGTAATGAATATGCTATCTACTAGTGAAAAGTTCATCTGTTGAGAACCATACCAGAGGAGGATGCTACACTCTTAACCCAGTAGTAAGAGCTCTATCTAGAAATATAGGTCAATTCACCCCTCTACAGCTCCGCTTAAACCAAGGATGTATCTATGCTCAGACACGTCATTCTACTTGGGAAAAGGAAAAGAAACCAGAAGTTTGAAAGCCGTACAATATAAAAATCAAGGAATTAATAACCAAAGATGGGAGCATTTGAGGAAACAAATTCATCTCTTCATTTTGGAGCCAGAAATCTGTTCTGCAGATATAAAAAATGGCCATGTTTTCAACATCCAATGACGCAATACAAATAACATTATTTCAAGGTGGTCTCAAAATGAACTTTTCTTCCTCTTTCAGTTAGCGGGAGAACACTGCCAATAATTGATATCAGTGGTAGCCATGGTCATCATCTCCTCCATTGGTGTTCCGTGCAGTTGCTCTCAGTGGACGCTGTTCCTCTTTGTAGATTTGGTTCCTCCGCTGGTACTGGAATGATTACTATAATATTGACAAAAGGCAGTCAAAATTATATTTAGGTACGAAAAGAGGGTACATCATACTGGAGAAAAAGAATAGAAATATATTTTCCTTATCCTGAAAATTCACTATGATGCAGAAACATTATTTTCACTCAACTTGTGTTAATGGAGCCCCCAAATTCATTACAATCTGATTATTTGGAAAACGGAAATAGTCGAACAAAGTGAATAAAAATTGAAGAGGGGGAAAAGTATCAAAAAAGAGTTGTAGTGACATCCACACATCAAATCACCTAATCACATTTCCACATTTCAGAAACATTAATATAATGGCCTTGCTGGCTGCATAACCAGTCCAACCTGGTTTTTAATCATGGCCAACCCTAAGAGTTACAGAAGTACAGTTCCTTAAATGCCCTCTGATTTTTGCTAGAACCTACTCCAAGTGAATGCAACAGCAAGATTCGCAACCACTTGAAGTCCTAAGCTCACTGCTCCGACGCCACTGAATTTGACAGTCAATTTTTCTATGTCAAGGTACAAACAATTGCTAGTGGGTCAGTACTACAGTCCTCAACATGGCAAATTATTCCATATTTACTTAATTCGTCCGTTTATTTACCAAGTTCTTTACATAATCGCACATTTAGCCCATTTGGGCTCCATTTTTGAAAAAAAAATGTATTTTTCTCTCTTATTTTTAATCACACATTCTCCGATAAAATAATATTATATAATCTCAAAAATTTTCCTTATTTTTAAAGAACACATTCTCCAACAAATTACTATTCCAAGACATATTTTCTCCCAAAATCTAATTTTAATGGAGCCATTCAGGGGTTTAGTGCCATCAACAAAGAAACATACCATCAGTGCGAAGCAGGTTTCATTTCAAACTGGATCCTAAGTTCATGACTAGAATAAAAAATTTAACATATAAATCAAGTCAATATTGCAAAATTTTGACAGCTCAAGTTTATATAAATATCAACTCTACAAGAAGAGGATAAAGATGAGGATATATTTTAATAGCACGTTTATTTATTTAAAATAAATCATGTAAGTAGAGATGGATCAATTGGGGTGGTTAAAAAGTATTCTTTTAACCGAACAAATTTAATATAAGTAAGACTTACATATTGTTGACGTGTTTCTATCTATAGATAAACAAAAAACAAAACTCTAATAGATGGAAAACTAAAACATACAAGTAAATGTAAGCCACCTAGTTTACTGTAAAACCTCCTTTAGTTTTATGCAAACATGGGGTGAAAACAGCCTGCTACCGATGAGCTTTATAGAAAAGTGCTTTTAGGCTGAGGAAACAATGATGGGAAAGATAATGATATGCAATCAACTATCAGGTTGGATTTGATGTGATGGTCCTGCAACTTCTGGTGGATAAGATTGACTCCCCCTGATCAATATCCTCTTCTTCCTCCTGTTCTGCTTCTTGCATTTTCTCATGCACTTCATCATTATCTATGGCGGATTGTGCTGGTGCTGGATTTGAAGCAATATCTTGGAGACTGAAATTAGGATTATGAGACATTGTCGACTTTTCAATGTCTTCTAATGTCTAGTTTTCATGGAAGTTGATGACCTTTTTGGTCTTTAGGTCCCATAATTTGTATCCAAATTCCTCACCTCCATAGCCTATAAAGATGTATGGAGTGGTCCTTGTATCTAGCTTCTGTCTTAACTCCTTGGATACATGTGTAAAGGCAAAACAATTGAATACTCTCAGGTGAGAGTAGGAGAGATTCTTACCGGACCATACTTTCTTCGGAATTTCAAAATTCAATGGTACTGATGGTGATCTGTTGATCAGGTAACACGCGGTTCGAACTTCTCCCCAAAATGGCTTTGGTAGCTTAGCTATACCGAGCATGCTTCGGGCCTTTTCCATGATCATCCGATTCATTTTCTATGCTACTCCGTTATATTATGGGGTGCATGGGACCGTCTTGTTATGTCGAATACCGTGTCTTATGTAATAAGGACCGAACTCTTTAGAAGTGTACTCGCCTCCATTGTCCGAGGTAGACACTTTGGCTTCTTTCCCTTTTCACGCTCTACCATGACATGGAACATTTTGAAGTAATCCAATACTTGGTCCTTTGTCTTCAAGAAGTACACCCACACTTTTAGAGAAGCGTCATCAATAAATGTCAGAATGTACTTGTTACTGCCTAATGATTCAACCTCTAAGGGACCACAAATATCAGAGTGTACCGGACCGAGCAACTCTGATTGTCTTGTCGAAGAAAAATTAAAAGAGACTCTATGTTACTTACAAAATAGACAGCGATTGCAAGGATCTAGCGTACCTTGGCAATAGTGATTGGCTCCTTCTTTGTCAAGGTAGATAATCCCTTATCGCTCATGTGACCGAGTCTTTAGTGCCACAAATTTTGAGAAGCCTCATGTTCTACTATGTTGAAGCTGTTTGCACATATTTTCACAGGAGCCTTGTATAACATGCCACATATATGTCCTCAAGCGACAACCCTAGAACCTTTTATCATTTTCCATGTGCCATTGCTTAAGTGATTGTCATAGTCCTATTTGTCAAGGGCTATCCCCGAAAGTAGATTTAGCCTATTTACACCCGATGTTCGTTTGTATCTTAACAACATCACCAATTCCCACGATTTCAAAGGAACTAGTATTTTCCATCTTTATTGCACCAAAGTCGCCAACTTTATATGTTGTGAAGAAGTACATGGTAAAATGCTGCAGTATTTATCACCCACTCAGCGTCTTGTCTTGAGACCTGAAGACATGTCTCCTCATGGATAGAGGAGATAGCCACCTTTCCTGAGATGGTGACTAGTGTCTCTCCATTCTTATTCTTTGGCTACGAACTGTTTTGGCCTTGCTCTCGTAGCAATTTTCGATAGTTCTGCTTCAAGTGGCCCTCTATGATATAGTGATAACACTTGTGAGTAGGCTTCTTTCCATCTATGGATCTACCCCTACTTTTGTTTCTGCCTCTATCCCTACCTCGACTGTCTCATTGCCCTATTTCCCAGTGCTCTGTAACAAGAGCATATGACTGGTCAGTGTCAACGTCTTTTCTCGTGGCCTCTTCATTAAACAGAGCATTATTATAGATATAACAAGTTTGCCATTAGGGCTGAGTTACTGAGAGATGCTACTAGCGTCTCCCAGCTATCAGGAAGAGAACTCAGAAGTGGAGGGCTTGCATTTTATCTCCGAGCGGCATCTCTACATATGACAACTAGTTCACCAGGTTCTGGAATTCACTGATGTGTTCAGCAATTGAAGTTCCATTCTTCAACTTCAAATTCACCAAACGCCTCATCAACAAGGCTTCGTTCTCAGCAGTATTGGCCTGGTACATGTCTTCCAGAGGACATATGCATCTGTCTCCTGTGCCACATAGTGAAAGAAACTATGATCAATCCATAGCCGAATTTAACCGATAGTTTTCATACTCAGCTTCTTCCACTTTGTCTCTTTGGTAGACTCAGGGTTCGTAAATTTGGCATCTAGGGGGTCGTACAAATCTTTACAACTGAGAAGGTCTTTCGTCCGAGGCCTCCACAGTATGTAATTGGTGACAGTGAGCTTGATCATAGCTCCGGATGATGATTTCTTCATTGACATCTTGAATTCACAACGGCTTAATCAAAATCGGAGCTATATTAGAAACTGCAATGGCCAATTAATAAACCTTACCCTGATATCACTTGTTGTGATTCTCTTATCATGAAAGAGGAGATATAAGATGAACTTGTTGTCACATTTTTATCCATTGCATTATTTGGCTCGTCTTATGATGCAGTAGTACTGAAAGTTAATTAGAATTATAACAAATGTTCTAGATTGTTATTCCATAAATTCACCACCAATGAAACTTGGTTTTTTGTCTAGCTCTGAGCTATATTATCATACTGCAAAGGTCCAGGTTAACAGCATGAAAACAGACTCGATTAAATAGCATAAGTCTACAGTCTGAACAGAGATTCTTTTCAATTGAATCATTCAGTTTCGTGGACTCCTAATCCTTGCATTTGCATAGTATCATTTTTTCTTCGAATAAAACCTCGTTTACATTTAAGTACATTCTAAATCTTGCACCTCAAAATGATGCAAATTAAAACAATCAATAATACATGTGGAGTTCACATCCAAACAGCAAAAATACTATACTCAATGAATTGGTATAACTAAAATAATTTCGTAGCGAATGGAAAGGACACAAGTATCTAAGTCTCCATTGGCATGATTGGATGAGTTCATTGAGGGTATATACTAATCAAGTCTTACATCAGATGGGAAACCTAACGTATCCATTAAACTGCAGTCAGGGTTGAAGGCTTCGAAGGTTGGTGCAGTCGGCTGAAATTGTTGTAGAAGAACAGCAAGATCCTCCTCTTCTCCCATTGGCATGCTAGTGCCTGAAAAACATGAATTTGGTGGGCTATATTCAGTTGGAGGAATTTCTAATTCAGAATCCAGTCCAGTACTAGAAGTATCAACTTGATTCGATGTCAATTCCACTCCAGTACTAAAACAATCATTTTCAAAGGTAGGCAGTTCAACTCCGGTAATACAATGATCAAACGACAATGAAAATTGTCTAGCCTGCTCAAATCCATGTATCTGATCAAGCTGAAAATCACAGCAGCAAGGTGTTTCCTCGGTTGGATTAAAAGATATCTCATGAAATATGGGCGACTGCATCCAAGAAGAATCATCACTGTTATCAACACAGCTCTGTTGATATTGCTCGCTTCCTGTCATGAGTGCACTTTCAGTTTCAAACCAAGATGAAGCAGTAGCACAATCAATATAGTTCAATGGCCACGCCATCTGCAGCTGCTGTTGAAGCTGAGAGAACGTTTGTTGTGATGACTGAAAGCTGGTTTGTGGAGTTTGTTTCTTTTGAGACAGCATCTGTGCAAATTGTGATAGTGTGTGATTAAGAGGTTGAAACGGCTGAGCAGGTATTCGCTGTAGATTTTCCATAACAGGTCCTTGTCATGGGGCAGATGGTGCATTATGCTGCATCTGTGGTTGAGGAACTGTTAACTGCTCGCTAAAACCAGGAAGCTGTTGTATTTGTGGAGCCTGACTGTAAGGAGTATGACCAGTATAATACGGCATATGCGAACTTTCTGTTGTGGAGAAAGATGCTGCATTTGAAGGTTGTGGTTGGAAGGAAAATGGAAAGTATTGTCCTGATTAAAAACCCTGGGTTTAAATTCAACAAGGAAATATGTTTCAGATTTAAAGATAGGATATATAAAAATCAATCCCCCATCCAGCTAAAAAAGATAATTATTCTACATACCAGTTGTGACATAGGTTCAGAAGAAACCACAGGTCCCAAATGCATATCATCAACATTGCCAGGAAAGCTACCAATATAGCCCTGAAAGTTTATGTGCGCAGCAAAATAAGATTTAAGAAACATCTGAATATAGTGAAAAATAAGCAGTGCAATATGTCTATAAAATCATAAGTAGTCTATGCTCTTACAGGAATAGAAGACACAAGATCCACGGGCAACTGATTTCCGAACCCAAGCAAGCCAACATTAGAATTTGAGCGCAGATTTTGTGAATATTTTGGAGGCCATGCATTAGGAGGAATGCTGCCACACAATGGGTTGCCAAGTTGATAGGAGAAAGAATAATCAGGTTTATCAGCTTCTTCAGAAGTATCATATTTAACAAAGGAACACCCTGCAAAAGTCAAAAAGTGCGTGTCAGGATTTTATCAAGATACTCTACCTTCACCTGAGAATGACACATGGATGCAGTTATGCTAAAGATCATAATAGTAGTACTTCTATAGGTACATCATGTGTTCATAGATGCATATTATCAATGGATATAAACATAAACTGCACAGTTGATCTTTCTAGATTTGGTGGAAGGGAGGAGGGGCATACTATGCAGATGCCAGTTTATCAATAGAGATGATTCCCTTTATTGATCTGCTGGAAAATTACTGCTATTAATATTCTTGATACATGTACATCAGGTCTTAAGATGGGCTGGAATAGATTTTCACGATCCTTGAAAGTTCAGAAAACTAAGGGTGCATTAGAATTGCACATTTCTAGAGATGGTGTTTTTTGCTTTTAACTGATCGACAACGATACATGTTTGTTTGTACTTCATATGGTTTAAGGTTGTAAAATTGTAACCAATCATGTATTATGCTATTCTCAAGTTGCTAATCATGGATTAGTGCTTGGATTAGCTATACTGTTAATAATGTGCAATCAAGGAATTGAAGGGATTGGGTCTGCTGCTAATAATGTGCAAGAAAATTTAAGGTGTTCACTATCAGGCGGGAAAGTCAATTAACAACTTGGCTATCTTTGCTTTAGACAATATTTTAACTCCTAGACTCCTATAAGACAATAGGAACACAAGTGACAAACTATTCCCATTTTTGTGTAGACTTTAGTTTTAATGAAAAATCTTCTAGCTGCAACAATAATGGCTCTACATTTTTATTTTCCAGTTATCAACTTGACCATATCTTGTTTTGGTGCAAAGATGTTATTTTAATCTTACAACTAAACTCGCCGAAAAATACTGTTTGGAAAATAAAAGAGCCTCTTACATTGCCGTTAGAAGAGCTCGTTTAGTCACGTCCCAATCCTAAATACTCAAGGCACTGAAACCATTTTCTGCAGTAGTCTCTACTCACTAGATACAACATAAATCAGTAATTCTGGACCTTATCCCTGCATTAAGACTTACTCTATGTTGTCCGCCGTATCAACATACCATCAATGGCATAGGGAAATTGCAAGCAACTTTTTTTTCCTTTATATTATAGAAATTATTGGTTTTTGGTTCATTCTGAGATGTTCGAAGGGTGGTGCAGCAGATGTTTTTTTTTACTTGCCCCTTTTTTTTATTCATTTTGGAGTTTTATTAGCTTCTAAAGAGCCTCTTATATTATTGTTCTAGGTACAAAGTTTTTTCACACACAGTTGCCTAATTGATGGAAAATAAGATTTCAAGCAGCCAACTCTTTTCTTCTTTAGCGCGATGTGCTTAACAGAACTCAAAAGACTGGTTAACAGGTGATAGATATCTGTAAAACATGATTCCTTAAAGTCGAATTCAGCAACCTCAGCCAATCAGAAAATCAGTTGTGCAGGGGCATCCCTCTACTGTTTTTTTTTTTTTTCAATTGATTTCTGGTGGAACCTTCAACCAACTGGAACCATAGTTAGTTGTTAGATAATAACTGAAATGATCCCCCTTTTTGTGTCCATAAATAACAGCATTAGGCTGGGAAGAAACGGGGCTCGAGAGAGAAAGAAAGTAGAATTTCTGTAAGTAGTAAGTGGAGATTGGAGAAAATCAATCTGATAATTCTTCTACTGATTCATGGTGTATGAATGTAAAGTCTTGTGTGAATAAAAGGCTGAGGAAGTCATTCTTCTTGTTCCATACCTGTTCTTTCCTTTTTCTTTCTTGCTGGTTTATTTTTCTGCTGGTTTTCTTTACTCCTGTTTCTGCTGCATTGCTCCTGCTTTTTCCATTCTGTAAATTCTCTGCATTGATCTGAAGCTGGGTGAAGATAAACACCCAACAATATCTTCTGGTAGTACTTTCACTCTNTTGTGTGAATAAAAGGCTGAGGAATTCATTCTTCCTGTTCCGGACCTGTTCTTTTCTTTTTCTTTCTTGCTGGTTTATTTTTCTGTTGGTTTTCTTTACTCCTGTTTCTACTGCATTGCTCGTGCCTTTTCCATTCTGTAAATTCTCTGCATTGATCTGAAGCTGGGTGAAGATAAACACTCAACAATTGGTATCAGAGCTGGGCTTCAAATCTGCAAAGAAGAATTCAAGAAATCTGAAATTCCTGCCCTCAATTTTCTGTGATAACTGGCTGGAACAACAATCTGGGAAGGAAGATTACTGGCCAGGGTCTTTCTCACACCATGTCTACATCCAAGTTTGAAGTGGAAAAATTTGATGGCAAGAATGATTTCAACCTATGGAGGGAGAAGATGATGGCACACCTTGGCAACCTTGGATTGGAAGAAGCTTTGAAAGAAAAATCAGAAACTGATGCTTCAAACCAGGCTGACATCTTGAAGAAGGCAAGAAATACCATCATCCTTAGCCTCTCTGATACGGTTTTAAGGAAGGTAATCAAGGAGAAAACAGCCTTTGAAATGTGGGGTAAACTAGAGGAACTTTACCTGACTAAATCTTTGCCAAAACGAATCTATTTGAAGCAAAAGTTCTACAGCTTCAAGATGGATGAATCGAAGTCAATTGATGACAACATTGATGAGTTTACAAAGTTGGTTTCTGATTTGGAAAATCTTGAAATCAAAATTGATGAAGAAGATCAAGCAATATTATTCTTAAACTCATTGCCACCAGCTTATGATCATCTAAGAGACACCATCAAGTATAGCAAGGAATCCTTGACCCTAAAGGAAGTTGCTACAGCAGCCTTCTCAAAGGAATTGGACCTGAAATTGAATGGAAATCTTGCCAAGATGACTGGGAAAGTGCTGAGTGTGCAATGCAGGAAAGAAAAGAGGGTGTGCTGGATTTTTCATCAAGAAGGACACTTCAGGAAGCATTGTCCACAAAGAAACAAGAGGTGGCTGAAGCAAGAAAACAATAAGCAAGATGGAGACTGTGCTAATGCGTTTGGAGATTGTGAAGAGGTTGAAGTACTTGCTATAACAAATGCAAGCCACAACAAGGTTTGGAT
>CAIGRB010116672.1:0-33713 GCA_903798255.1 Fraxinus quadrangulata
ATTGTAATTCACAACCCTTGATTATATGAATAAACTGATATCTTCTTTTTCCCTCAATTTCTTCTCTCCTTTGCACTCCTTTTCTTTTCTTAATCTTCAATTCAATTATTCGTTGCCAAATATACGCTCCTGAGCACCATAACTCTCCCAAAAACCAACGCTCAATTTCTGCTCGAATGAATTAACAGAACCCTACCTTTACATTTATTGACTCCTACTTGATTTATTACATAAGCTTCCTAAACTATCCCTCCCCCTATTGTCAATTACCAATTGGTAACCTATCAGTTTTCAACCAAGAAAATATATTTCTCAATGCAACCATCTTATTAGAATATCCTGGAAATCTTATAGCTAAGTAAATTTGTATCTCTCTTTCCCCGAACGATAATATTGCACAGGAGCCAAAGGGCACTTATGGCATGTGCAAAAAGAAGAGGGGTTAGCAGGAAAATGTATGATTGATTGATATATAACTATTACGTCAGTCTCCTCGTCAGTAAATAGATAGATGCTCCAAGAACAAGTGACTTATTGCTGAAGCCAAGTTCTTAACCACATGCGAGTTGATTTGGTTGAACATGATTCAAGAAATCAGCTAAAAATCCTCATTTGTGAATTCGGTACATGACCAATAGGAAGTAGTTAATATAGCATCAAACCTTGTTTTGCATGAAAGAACAAAGCATAATGAAGTATATGAGAACAGCCTCCATGGAAGATAATTTTTACATTAAGTCTGCAAGTCAAATGACCAGTTATTGGCCAAAATTTAGTGTGGTTGGATGACTTGTACATCTATAACAGGATCGGAACATATTATTTATAATGCTCCAACTTGAGAGGGAATTTCAAAAATGTCAAGTTTTAAAAGTGTGCTTGAGTAATATATAGATATGAGTTTTTGAAAAAATAAAAAATACAAGTTTAAACAATCGCATTCATCGAAAGTTTTCCTTAAATTGGCCAAGTGACAACCACCAAGATACGCACGTTAATTAACCAAACTAAGGCTCGCCCCGTTAGAATTGTTTGTCACGGACTTTTCTAAGTGAAAATGATTTTTTTTTTTTTGGAGAATGTGTGGATATAAACTCTGGGAAAAGTTGTGGCTCCCATAGTATGTATGGTTGAAAATGATTTTTAAAAAACTGTCAAACAAGGCTTTGATCTCACTGATGTTGACTGACATATTCTCCCAAATAAATGATTTTATTTCTTTTTAACATAAAATGGTATGGGCTGCATATGTTGACATCAGAAAATTATATTTCAACTTCTTTATGTTAATTAGAAGTCTTGTGCATAAAATAATGCCAACACAGAAGTCCCCACTTGGTTCACTAAGTTATGTTCTGGGCAAGTTTCGATTGCAAACACTGGCATGCCTCTTACAAACTTGAGAAACTGCCACAAACAAATGCATGAACCTCATAGTCTTTTAAATGGCTGAATGAAGTGCATGAAGTCTCTCAATAAATGTCTAAATTTCAGTACACATTCAGTGACAGTAATTTCAGCAGCCAGTTCACAAGCCGGCCAAGGAAAAAAAATGTCAGCACTCAGAAACTCAACGCTTCTCTGGAGTATTCCCTATCTTGTGATTTTTCAGTCCTGAACCAATCTCATTGAGACTTACTTTCAATAGAAATCAAAAATTCTGAATTGGGCAGGTAATTTCTATCCAGCTTTAAGATAAACAAAGTGGAACAGATTTCAAGTCGATATTAAAAACACACCAGTTCTTTAAATATCTAAATGACAATATCCATCAACTTGAACAAATGAAAGCATGTAAAAGTGCAAAAATTTGTAGGACACTTACTACCCAAGGATTGAAGCACATACCTGGCACTCGATTAACACATGCTGCAAGCCTTTCTTTTACAATGCTTTCAGCCAGTTTTTTCCCTGATCCCAATACAACAACAGAAATCAATAGACAAAGACTGTTTCCCATAATAATTTCTATAGTGTTATCATTGCATGTGGATTGCTATATATATTCAATTAAAGATATAAATGATATTTCTTGAATAAATATACAGATTTAAAAGGATAGATCAACCAAAAATTAAGAAAATATTGAAACAGAATTAGATTTTAAGGTGTAATCAGTTTAAGTATCCTTGAACTATGATATTTGAGGTAATTTATCTCATATCTTATTCATAGAAATGTTTGGCGTATATATACAAATATCTAATACTATATTAGGATACACCCTAAACATAAAACATTATGAATTAGGGTTAAATATAGTTACTTTCCTATTATATAAATAATCTCTTATACTCCCCCTCATGCTGGAGCATGGATGTTTATCATGTCAAACTTGTTACAAAGATAATTCACCCGAACCCCATTTAGAGCCTTTGTGAAGATATCTCTTAATTGTTCTCCTGTGAGTCACATACCTTGTAGAAATCAAACCTTACTGAATCTTCTCACGAACGAAATAACAATCAATCTCAATGTGTTTCGTTCGTTCATAAAAGACTGGATTAGATGCAATATGAAGTGCAGCTTGGTTATCACACCATAACTTAGCCGGTATTGAAGTCTTGAGACCCACTTTAGTGAGGAGCTGATGTATCCACATTATCTCACATACAGATTTAGCCATAGCCCTATATTCTGATTCTGCACTCGAACGTGAAACCACACTCCATTTCTTGCTTTTCCATGAAACTAAATTTCCTCCAACAAATACACAATAGCCGGATGTAGATCTTCGATCTTCCTTAGATCCTGCCCAGTCAGCATCTGAAAAGCATTCAATCCTGGTGTGACCATGAGTGCCATACAGAATTCCTCTCCTAGGTGCTCCTTTTAAGTAGCATAAAATTTGTTCTACAACTCTCCAATGATCGACAGTTGGGAAAGACATATACTGACTTACCACACTAACTGAATAGGCAATATCTAAATGAGTCACAATAAGATAGTTCAACTTCCCAACCAATTTTCTATATCTTTCAAGATCTTCAAACAATTCGCCATCTTTTGTAAGCTACAAATTCGGAACCATTGGAGTACTATATGATTTAGCTCTCAATTTTCATGTTTCAATCAACAAGTCAAGTACATACTTTCTTTGAGATAAGAGGATCCCTTTCTTACTTCTCGTCACCTCAACACTTCAAGAAATACTTTAGTGTTCCTAAATCCTTTGTGTGAAACTGACTGTGAAGAAAAAATTTGAGAGATGAAATACCACCAGAATCACTCCCAGTAATAACAATGTCATCAATATGGACGACTAATAGGATGATACCAACTGCAAACTGCTTATAGAAAACAGAATGATCGGAATTACTCTTCTTCATGCCAAACTTCTCAATAGCCTGACTAAACTTTCCAAACCAGGCCCTGGGACTTTGTTTCAAGCTATACAAGGATTTATGAAGATGACAAACTTTCCCATACTCTTCCTGAGCAACAAAGCTAGGTGGTTGCTCCATATAAACTTCCTCCTGAAGTTCACCATGAAAGAAGGCATTCTTAATGTCTAACTGATGCAGAGGCCAATTAAACGTGGCAGCCATAGAAATAAATAGTCTGACCGACATGAGTTTAACAACAGGAGAGAAGGAGACGGAGTAATCAACTCCATATGTTTGAGCATATCCCTTAGCAACAAATCGAGCTTTTAACCTAGCAACAGTCCCATCTGGATTGACTTTAACTGCAAACATCCATTTACATCCAATAGCCTTTTTACCTGCAGGTAAGTGTGCCAAGGTCCAAGTACCATTATCATCTAAAGCATTCATCTCCTCAATCATAGCATTACGCCATCCAGGATGAGATAGGGCATCATGAACAGTCTTAAGAATAGTGACAGAGTAGAGGGTGGTGATAAATGGTTATATGACACAAAAGAAGATACTAGATAAGTACATTGACGTTTACTTTTGCGAAATGCAATAGGAAGATCATCACTCGAACTGGGGCCTGGATTTGATGACGAATTTGCTGGTACGCGACATGAAGCAGGAGGTGGAGAAACAGGAATCGGATCAGGAGCAATGGGTTGTTGGCGACTAAAGTAAACCTGTGTTATAGGCAAAATTTAAAAAGGCGAAACTAAGTACTGAGGCAGTTTTTCTTTATGAGGCGAGGCGTAAGCCTCGAGGCGGATTGAGGCGTAAGCCTCACAAAAAATAAAAAGTATAAGTAAAAGAATTATAAAATAATACAAAAATACAAAAAATAAAAGTTGGAGCATATAGTAAATAGGATATATAACCATTAGCATATAGAGATATAGTCCACCTAAAGAAAGAAGATGTTTAGCAAAAAAAAAAAAAAGCATTACAAAAGTTAGCTTCGAGAGAAATGTAAATTGAAC
Organism: Fraxinus quadrangulata; assembly: GCA_903798255.1. Classification (NCBI taxonomy): domain Eukaryota; kingdom Viridiplantae; phylum Streptophyta; class Magnoliopsida; order Lamiales; family Oleaceae; genus Fraxinus; species Fraxinus quadrangulata. The sequence goes on from CAIGRB010116672.1 coordinate 4,355, forward strand.
ATGATTATGGCACTGCTGGGAATAAGGCAGATTTATTGGACTCAAGAAAAGTGGCAATAGTAGCACATGTATGTGCACAGGAGAATGGCATTTTCTTTATGGCAGTGTAGGTTCTAATGTCTCTTTTTTTTCCTATTTTCTTTTGTCCTTTTTTGAATATATATAAATCAAAACATTAGATAGCCAATCATTTTCGTTATAAATTTTATAATTTCCAACTGTGTATATGAAGCAACTAACTGCATGCAAGATTTACTGAAACCTAAGAAGAAGAAAAAATAAGAAAAGAGAAAAAACATAATTGATGAAACCAAGTGAGGATATACTAGAAGATGAAGAAGACGATACTCTTCTTTCATTCTGATTTTTGAGTTTTGTTGAATTTGTTGTGTTCTTACGTTATCAATTTCTAGAGCTGCTGTTCTGTGACTGTATCGTTTAGTTTATATGTATTTTGTTGTCTTGTTTGGGCTCAAAATGCCTTTTTAAATTGGACATTTTCTTTTTTAAGAAGACCCTTTCTAATTTGTATTAATAAAGTTGAAAAATTAAATTTTAAAGGAAGCGCATGCCTCATGCTCCATTAGGCACGTGCCTTGAGCGTGCGCCTCATATTTAGAGGCGTCTGCCTCATATTTTTAGCCTCAAAAATACCGTCTCGAGGCATAATACATACGCCTCACTATGCCTTTTTAAACCATGGTTATAGGAGGCTTAGCAGGAGCAAATGAAGGAAGATCGGGACTCGGACATCAACAGACACAAGATACCTGTTAATATTGGGACAACAACATCGATACCCTTTTTTGTACACGAGAATAGCCAAGAAATATACACTTTAGAGATTTGGGATCAAGTTTTGTAACATGAGGTCGAACATCCCGAACAAAACAGGTACAACCAAATGTCCTAGGTTCAATAAGAAATAAGGACTTGTGAGAAAAAAGGGCATGAAATGGAGTTTCTCCAGATAGAACGGAGGAAAGCATAGGTTAATCAAAAAATAGGCAGTAGAAACGGCATCAGCCCAAAAATCTTTAGGAACCTGCATTTGAAATAACAAAGTCCTAGCAATTTCAAGAAGATGTCTATTTTTTCTTTCATCAACTCCATTCTGAGATGGTGTATCGACACAAGAAGTTTGATAAATAGTCATGTTGAACCATATAATTATGGAAGTATTCTGATAAATATTTCTTAGCGTTATCACTTCTCAAAATTTGTACATGAACATTAAATTGAGTTTTGATTCAGCACAAAAAGCTGTAAAATGAGAGAACGATTTCGAACGATTTTTCATTAAAAATAACCATGTTATTCGAGAATAATCGTCAATAAAGGTAATGAAATATTTAAACCCAGATTTAGACACGATAGGACACGGACCCCAAATATCGAAGTGAACTAACTCAAAAGGAGCACTAGCTCTTTTATTGACTCTGGGACTAGAGCTCAAAAGATGATGTTTGGCAAACTGACACGACTCACAATCTAATGAAGATAGACTAGAAAACTGAGGATAAAGTTTCTTTAACACAGGCAATGAAGGATGACCGAGCCAACAATGTGTTTCAAAATGTGTCACAACTTCAGAACATGCAACAGACTTTGGTGTTTGTGTATCAAGAATGTAGAGACCTCCATACTCATGTCATTTACCAATAATCTTCTTCGTCATAAGATCTTGAAACAGACAAAAATTAGGATAGAATGAGACACAACATGTGACTGGAAAGAAGAGAATAGACTAAAATTACCTGTCATGTGATCTGTGGCACCAGAATCAATGACCCATTTGGAAGATGATGAGACAAGGCATGTGTTCATTTTACCTGAATCAGCAATGGCAGTGATAGAAGTAGAGGAAGACTTTAGAGATTCCTGATATTGTGAGAACTTGGCATACTCATCTGCAGATATTAGAATAGGTTCTGAAACATAATTAGTAGAGGCAACATGAGCTGATTGGTTTGACTGATTCTTGCGCTGCAACTTTCTACAATCTCTCTTCACATGTCCTGGTTTATGACAATAGTAACACACAACACCACCTGAATCTTGTCCTCAAATATTAAGGTTTCGATCATAGTTACTTGAGTTTTCCCCTTTATTGCCACCTCTAAATGGCTGTCTCCCAAATTCAGATGTGCGAGTGACAAGAGCACTATGAGGTTGAGTAGAAGCTGAATATTCAGTGCAAAGTACCCTACTAAAAGCTTCTTCCAAAGAGGATATCTCAAAGCTAGAAAGAATTTGAGATTTAGTAATCTCAAACTCAGACGGAAGACCATCCAAGAAGCTCATAACCGCCATCTTTTCTCTCTAAACTTTCTGAACTTTCACATTGGAAGTAGCATATTCAGCTCCTCATGAGTCTTCTTGAAATCTATAAAATAATCAGTAAGAGATATGTCACCTTTTTCTGCACGATAAAAGGCGCCAGCACACCTCATAAGTGTGTTTGATATTTCCCTTGCCAGAGTACACAAACTCCAAATAAGTCATCAATTCTTTCACAATTTCACAATTATTTATCAAACCAACCACCTCACTATCAATAGAATTACGTATTTGCAAAAACAGACGAACATCCTCTCTTAGCCATGAGGCTTTCGAACCATCACTAGGTAGTTCATCAGTTAAGTAATTATCTATAGCAATACTCCGCAAATACAATCTAACAGTTTTACTCCAATCTAAATAATTTAATCTATTAAGTTTATGTTCCGTGATTTTTGACATCACAGGAATCATATCAGACACAGCAATCAAAGTCTTATCCTCCATTTATCAACTATCAAGTGAATAAGAAAGCAAGAAATCACAGCAAAGTTCAAATAATTGAACGACCTGAACCTAAGTAAATATCACCCTGAAACCAAAACTCCAAACAGTGACTGGCCGAAGAAGAGAAACCTAACTCCATTGAAAAATTGTGCTAGACGACGAGAGAGGACTGAACGGCGACTGGCAAAAGCTGACCGGCGATGGGCGAGTACCCCCGTGCAGGCGGCGCGTACTGGAATCGCCGGAAGAAAGAGAACAGATACCCAAATGCACTGAAAACTGGGCCGGACGGCGAGAGAAGACTGAATCGACGACGGGAGAAGGCTAACCGGTGATGGGTGACTCCCCTGGTGCAGGCGGCACGACTGAGCAAAAACTATTGCGAGCAGAAACCCTAGTGCGAATAGAAACCCTAGCGCGACTGGAAGTCAGAAAGCGTCGACGGGCGCTAGCAGCTTGCCGAAGAAGAAGCCAGAGACGAAGAGAAGACCTACCCTTGCTGTTGCTCTGATACCATGATATTTGAGGTAATTTATCTCATATCTTATTCATAGAGATGTTTGGTGTATATATACAAATACCTAATACTATATTAGGATAAACCCTAAACATAAAACCTTATGAATTATGGTTAAATATATTTACTTTCCTATTCTAAAAATAATCTCTAACAAACTACAAAACCAAATAATTGAGAGGCTCGGTGAACAATTCACAGAAACGACAGGTACAGCTCCCAAGCAATGGTAAGAGAGCTTCAATAATTGAAAATTATACACGTCAATAGTGTGCCTATATAAAGTTAAAGCTTGATGAAAACTTTATCCATGAAAATAATACTTGGCTAATGCTAACTTAATGATAATTACGAATTATATCATCTAAAAAATCAGGCAAATAAAGGCATTTAATATCTTCTTCATTCGGCATTCAATATCTTTTTCATTATATCTCAAACTTATATGATAACATCCAGAAGCTAATCAGGGAAAAAGGCCAAACAAACTGCAAAACTCGCTCTATAAACTACGCAGTTCAACCAAATTTTAGCAATTCTATGATCCCCGGTCATCAGTATGATGGTATGTTAGGGAGGGAAGAGAAATACATACCTGCTTCTTTGTTTGGAACAGTAACGTATACAACGATGCAGGGGACTGTCTTGCTTTCCATTTTTATACTATGATTGCTCCTATGCTGGGATCTAAATACATTGAGAAAAAATGCAACCTCATATGTTAATTTTCACTATGAAACATATTGCCATGAAAATGATATGCATACATTTGCCTTGTTATCAGGCATGTGGAGTGAAATATTACCGTAGGCGAGGGACTAAGGGGAGGGACCGAGCACAACCAGTTTTGGAGGAGAGAGAAATATAAGGGCAGAGATTGGAAAGACCCAAACTAAGTACACAAAACGCACCCACCAAAGGCAGTCGTCGACGGATCACTGTGGAGGAGATAATGGATGAGAGTCTCAATGCCATGTGAATTTGCAAATTGGGTTGGCTTTATAGGGATAATTATTACCTGATACCATAATGCAACACTAAGCATTTGAGACCCTCAAGGAAAAGAAAGGTGTTCCTATTTTCCCAGTTATGTAAGTTACCAGACCAGTGGATCCAATACAACTTCCAACAATTCAAATTGTAAAGCATTCGATATTCAAATTATGATCAAAAAGTATAAAACGTGAAAAACCAATTATTCATTTATCATCATGAAAAAAACATAAAATATTTTGGTTCGAAAAAATCATGCCACTATCAGATGATTTTCCTGTTCTACAATTTAGAAGAAAGGGCAAATATTCATAATGTAAGCTATCTATCTACGACAAAGTCCGAAAACTATAATCCAGCGAGTAAAACCTTATTTCAACCAATACTTTGGCTAGACCCTGAACCTAATTAAAACAATTCGGCACATCTATTTGTGAGTGCATCTCAATAGATTCGACTAATTCTAGCTTCAAATAACAAGCAGAGCTCAGTTCACTAGCATAGGTATAATAAACTGCAACAAACACATGCAAATCCATATTACAGAAAAAATATACAGGATTCTCGTGCAAAGTCAACCAGAAATTCTTGCTTTTAAATTTATCGCAAAACCCTAATAAGAATGGAAAAATATACTGAGTTTAATCAAAATTCAAGAAGACGTAAAAATACTATTTGTGGATGGGGAGAAACGAAGAAGAAGAAGAAGCGAACCTTATTGCCCGAAGGGATGGAAGATTGTAGTAGCTCGTCTAATTTGAGGTTGAAAAGATCATTATTTAAAGCCTGGTTTTGCTTCAAAAGTTATACAAAATTTGAATAAAAATCATCAATTAATTTAATTACAGTTTTGGACAACTTTTGAACATGCATTTTATCAATTGTGATTATTTATCCATGTTTAATGGTCATTATTTGTTTTAAATAGTAATTTTTTTTTTTAGATTGCAATTAAAAAGTGGTGGAAGTTTTGGATTTACGTGCAAAATATTTTATTGTTTAAATATGTGATTGAAAATGAATATGAGAATTAAAGAGTTTTGAATAGAGATAGCAACCGTTTTTTTTTTTTTTTTCAAGTGCAATTAAAAAGTGGTGGAAGTTTTTGGATTTATGTGCAAAATATTTTATTGTTTAAATATGTGATTGAAAATGAATATGAGAATTAAAGAGTTTTGAATAGAGATAGCAACGGTTTTTTTTTTTTTTTAGAGTGCCATTAAAAAGTGGTGGAAGTTTTTGGATTTATGTGTAAAATATTTTATTGTGTAAATATGTAGTTGAAAATGAATATAAGAATTAAAGAGTTTTGAATATGGATAGCAACGGGTCGAGCAACAATACTTAGCCGAGATGCCAGTTGGTGAGGCCATAATCTTAGCCCAGCTTCATAGTCATCGATCAATTTTATATATGATGTCTGTGGTAGAGAATGTAATTATTCAAGCTTAATCGTTTGGAGATTTAATTCAAATATTGTGATTTATAACTAAAAGAGAAAAGCTGACGAAGAAAAAGTTCGGGCTGATGAGATCGTAAAAAGAGCTGAGGAAGCTGCCAAGGTGGAAGAGGTTGAGCTCAAAGCTTCCAAAGCAGTTGGGAATTGGATGGCCTCTCTTGAGTTCGACGCACTAGCTCGGGATGCCTATGGTGTGGCCTTGGGTGAAATTATAAAGCTCATCAACAAAGAAAGGCCACACTTCGATACTTCACTTTTGGTGGAGGCATACAAAGAACAACAAAAAGAGTTGGAGCAGTTGTCGAGAGTTTGGATCTCTCTTGTCGACGAAGACGTACACATGAGTTCATGCCTCCAAAGGACCCACTAGCCTCATAGTGTTATTGTTATTTATTTATGGTTTTTGTTTGAATTTTAATTTTGATCCATTAATGAATGACTATCAATTTTGTTTTTGTACTCCTTTTTTTTTTGTTCTGCACAAAATATCATTATAAAAATGAAACTTGCTACGCCTATTTGGACTAAGAGTAGCAGCTCATACAACCTTAGTTCGGCCTGCTCACACGCAGAGCTTAAATAGTTTCTTTGTAGGAAATTCCACCAAATGTTGCAGTACATGCAACCTTAGTTCGGACTGCTTATACACAGGGTTTAACTGATTTCCTTGTAGGAAATTTCCACTAAGTGTTACAGTTTATGCAATCTTAGTTCGGCATGCTCATAAGCAGTGCTTAACTGATTTCCTTGTAGGAAATTTTCACTAAGTATTGCAGCACATGCAACCTAGTTGAAAATTCCTCTAAGTATTGCAGCACATGCAACCTTAGTTCGGTCTGCTCATACGCAAGGCTTAACTGATTTCCTTGTAGGAAATTTTCACTAAGTATTGCAGCTCATGCAACCTTAGTTCGGCCTGCTCATACGCAGGGCTTAACTGATTTCCTAGTAGGAAATTTTCACTAAGTGTTGTAGCTCATGCAACCTTAGTTCGGCCTGCTCATATGCAGAGCTTAACTGATTTTCTTGTAGGAAATTTTCACTAAGTGTTGCAACACATATAACCTTAGTTTTGCCTGTTCATACGCAGGGCTTAACTGATTTCCTTGTAGGAAATTTCCACTAAGTGTTGCAGTACATGCAACCTTAGTTCGGTCTGCTCATACGCAGGGCTTAACTGATATCCTTGTAGGAAATTCCACTAAGTGTTGCAGCTCATACAACATTAGTTCAACCTGCTTATATGCAGGGCTTAACTAATTTCCTTGTAAGAAATTTCACTAAGTGTTGCAGCACATGCAACCTTAGTTCGGTGAATCAATGGTTCCGGATATTTCCCTTTTAACAAAACACACATTTTATTATAAACAAAATACACGTGATACGGGATACGTCCGTTGTTCTACTTGTAATACTTCTTAAGATGTTCTGCATTCCAAGGGTGCAGCAGGGGTCTGCCCTCTATAACTTTCAACTCATAAACCCCCTTAAGTAGTACTTTAGTTACTTTGTAAGGGCTTTCCTAATTAGGTCCTAGAGATCTAGAACTAAGTTCTCTAGTAGCCAGAAAGCTTTTTCTTAATACCAGGTTACTGACCTCAAACTCCATTTTCTTAACCTACTGATTATAGTATCTTGCATTGCGTTGCTTATATATAGCATTCCTGATTTCAGACTCATTCATTCTCTCTTCTACTAAATCCAGTTCTACCCGCAATGCCTTCTCATTTCCTTCCTATTGATACATCATCGTCCGAATAGAAGGGATCCCTATCTTAAGTGGAATGACAGCTTCTACCCCAAAAGCTAAAGAGAAAGGGGTTTCTCCAGTGCTATTTCTAGACGTAGTGCGATAAGACCATAGTACATTAGGGAGTTCCTCAGTCCATCCTCCCTTGAGAGTATCAAGTTTGGCTTTCAGCGTGTGCATTATCTTATTATTCGCTTCAACTTGGCCGTTAGCTTGAGGGTGGTTTGGCGTGGAGAAGTATTTCCGTATACCAAGTTTTGTGAAAAACTTGGCGAAGCGAATATTGTCAAATTGTTTTTCATTGTCCGTCACGATGGAGTGTGGTATTCCAAATCTGCATATGATGGACTTCCACATGAAGTCAGTAGTCTTTTGCTCGGTTATCTTAGCCAGAGGTTCAGCCTCCACCCATTTAATAAAGTAATCCATTGTTACAATTGCAAACTTCGCCCTCCCCCTCCCTCCCCCTTCCCAGTAGGAATGGGACCATCAACCCCCCATTTGGAAAGGGCCATGGGGTCATTACATAGTTTCACTCTCCCGGTGGAAGCTTGACATTAGGGGCAAATCGTTGGCATTTGTCACATTTCCTAGTAAATTCCAACGCATCTTTCTTCATGGTGGGCCAAAAATATCTTTGTCGTATTACTTTATGAACCAATAACTGCCCACTAGCATGATTCATGCACACTCCATGTATTTCATACAAAGCATAAAGTGCTTCCTCTTCATTCAACCACCTCAACAAAGGCACAGAATATCCTCGCTTATAAAGGACATCATTGATCAAACTCATCTATCCCTTCACTCGTTGCCAACCGGGCTAAGGCATTGGCATGGCCATTTTGAGTTCGGGAAATTCGTTCAATCAGCACTGTTTTGAAATTTTTGAACTCTTGATTAACAACTTGATGGTATATGTTCATCCTTTCTTCTTTATATGGTAAGCTTCATTGACCTGATTGACCACGAGATGTGAATCACTGTAAACTATCAATTGAAGAACCTTCATGTCTTTTGCCATTTTCATCCCTACTATGAGTGCTTTGTACTCAGCCTCATTATTTGAGGCTTTGAAATCAAATGGTAATGCTTCGTAGAAGAGCTGGTGGTTTGGGCTGATCAAGATAACTCAAGCTCCGGATCGAGCTTCAGTAGAGGATCCGTCAATGAAAAGTTCCTAAGGAGTGTCGCGAAAGAATTCTTCTACAAGATTCGAACTGAACTCCACAACAAAATTACGCGAGAGCTTGACCCTTTATAGAAGTACGGTACCTATATCTTATGTCGAATTAACCAAGCTCGATTGCCCATTTAACCATCCTACTTGAAGTATCAAGCTTTTGTAAAACCTGCCTTAACGGATAATTGGTCAAGATCTCAATTAGATGTTCCAAAAAGTATGGTCTCAACTTCTTTGCTGCTATGGCTACAGTATAAGCCAGTTTCTCTAAGGGAGAATAACGGAGCTCGACTTCATGTAGGGCTTTACTTACATAGTAGACAGGATGTTGTATCACTTCATCCTCCCTAGCCAAAACGACACTAACAGCATGGTTAGGTACTACGAGATATAACATCAGTACTTCTCCCGCCTTAGGTTTTGATAACACTGGCGGTCGTGCCAATTGTTGTTTCAATTCATTAAAGGCGAGCTGGCATTCAGGGGTCCACTCAAACATCTTTCTCTCCCACAAGATATTGAAGAAAGGTTTGCACTTATCAGTCGATGTTGACATGAAACGACTGAGGGCGGCTATTTGCCCAGTCAAACTTTGAACCTCTTTAGGCTTCGTCGGGAGTGCATTTCAATGATGGCTCGCATCTTTTCCGAATTTGCTTCAATTTTCCTACGATTTACTAGATAGCCCAGGAACTTTCCTGAGCTCACACCAAAAGCACATTTCTATAGGTTTAACTTCATCCCATATTTTCTTAGGATTTCGAACATTTCAGTGAAGTATCGTCAATGGTTCTTGGCATCGATACTCTTTACTAGCATGTTGTCAACATATACTTCCATGGTCTTACAAATTTGCTTGGTAAACATAGAATTGACCAGACGTTGGTAGGTAGTCCCAACATTCTTGAGGCCAAAAGGCATCATTTTATAACAATAAAGACCTAGGTCAGTGATGAAAGTAGTGTGCTCTTGGTCAGGTTCATACATAAGGATTTGATTATACCCCGATTATGCATTCATGAAACTAAGCAACTCGTGTCCGGCTGTAGCATCTACCATCTGGTCTATTCCTGGCAATGGAAAGCTATCCTTACGGCATGCTTTATTCTGATCAGTAAAATCAATGCACATTTTCCAATCTCCATTGTTCTTCTTCACAAGAACTGGGTTAGCAACCCGTTTCGGGTACTTCACTTCATGGATAAACCTATTATGGAACAACTTCTGTACCTCTTTATTCAAGGCCTCGTACCTTTTGGGATTAAAAGGTCGGCATCGTTGTTGTCTAGGACACACCGTTGGATCGATACCCAACTTGTGGCAAATGATTTTTGGATCAATTTTTTCTATGTCTGAATGGTTCCAAGCGAAAACATCGTGATTTTACTGAAGGAACTCGATGATTTGACCCCGGAAGGGAGGTCTGAGTTCATGTCCTATTTTGAGTTTCTTTGGTGGATCACCTGGCCCGACCTCCACTTTATCCAGTTCTTCCACTGGTTCTACTCATTTTACCCTTACACGTGGGTCTAACGAACCGAGGTCAGATTCCATCATGTACACCATGTTGACCTCTGAACAAATTTTCATTTAACATAACCTAGCAATATCTTTGTTTCCCTTAACTTGTCCTACACCATGGGACGTGAGGAACTTGAGAGAGTAGTGGTACATTGACACAATTGCTCTTAGGTCAAATAACAAAGGCTACCCCATGATGGCGTCATAAGGAGAGTCGGAATTTATCACTACAAACTCAGCATTCAATCTGGTTCGACGTGGAGCTTCACCGACCTCAACAGGGAACTTGATCTACCCATCAGCCTTGGTGAAGGCCCCATTAAGTCCTAAAACCACGTCTAGGTATTGTTGTAGAAAACTTAGAGGGATGCCCATCCATTTTAGTGTTTAACATCAAGTATGTTGAGAGAGCTTCCTGTGTCTACTAGAACCTTGGGGATGACTACCCCTGCTATGGGTACTGATATTACCATGATTCCAGAATAAGGACACGGATCCGAGTCCTTTTCTTCGAATGAAAATTGATCGTCTGTCATTCTTCTATAATGTTTCTCAGTAATGCCGATCTTACTGAGGTCAGCAACTATTGGCCTTTTTAACCTCGTCTCCCCTATTCACCCATTCTGTTGCCCTTTCAACATTTAGATCTTTGGGCCAGGTAAATCAATGTTGCAAGCCCTTGTTTCTACTTGATTTTGATGTACTATACCTGTTCCATTTGAAGTAGGGAACTTCAAGCAGTAATGGTATATCGAGGTAGCAGCTTGTAACTCATGTAGTATGGGTCTTCCTAGTATGACAATATAGTTGGAAGAAAGATTGACAATAATGAAATCTACTAAGATCCTTCTTTGGCAAGGGAGTTTGTCCAATTCCACACTTAGAATGATCTATCATCGAGCTTCAATTGGATCACCGAAAAATCCTTGTAACCTCATTTGTTCTAGTGTTCGGAAATACAGCACATTGACCGAACTCCCATTGTCAACCAGAGTTCGATGTACATATACCCCTGCAACAGTTATATTTATTACTAGTGCATCACTCTGGTCCTGTAAAATTCCATATGCATCTTTTTCTGAGAATCCAAACCACTCCGAATATGGCACTATGTTAATCTTAGGTTCTGGTAACATCACATTATAATTCTGCCAGATGCCGGCATTGTATGCTTGTCTACGCTGGCTCTTCTGGACCTTTCGAGGCATTGATTACCACTTACTAGAGTTCTGATCTCGGCTCGAGGTAGAGAAACCCGAGCTTGCGGGCCTAGTTGAGCTCGTAAAGTTATTCCTTATTGATTTGGTAGTTGATTGCCCGTTTGGGGTATTTCTTTAGGCTTAGCTACAAACTCTTGTAGGTGATCTTGTCGAATTAAGGATTCTACCTCCTCCTTTAAATTCCTACAATTATCAGTATTATGTCCCGTAGTCCTATGGTCGACAGTACCTCCTTTGATTTTTCCTTGCTAACTCTTTTTTCTAAAGTAGGGGTCTGGAAAATGTCTCTTTATCTTCAGCTTGCAAGAAAACTTCCTCCAAGGTGGCATTTAGTGGATGATATTCATGGAATTTGTTTGGGTAGGGCTTGGGGCAGCCCTCATCCTTTCTGTCTTTTCTCCTTTCTCGGCTAAAATCTTTGTCCACCCTTTTCTCTTCTACTTGATGTAAGGATGGTGGATCTGTTTTGGGTTCCTCCAAGTTAGACGTGGTTTCTTCGGTGCTTATATGTTTTTCAGCTCAGCCTAGGAGTTTATGGTATGTCTGAGGTTGGTCCTCATGTACAGACCACCAAACCTTGTTCGTGGTCTTAACCCCGAAAGGACTACCATAAGCGCAGCGTCATCGGAGATCTTCTCAACTTCCATGGACTGCTTGTTGAATCTACTAAGGTAACTCTTGAATGACTCAGGCTTTCCTTGTTTAATGCTAACCAACCGCTTATTGGGGAACCCATAAACTGGGCAAGGAATGTCATAGTTAGATCATTCCAATTTTTTATGGACCTTTGATGTAACCTTCTAAACCACCTTTGGACCTTGTCTCCCAAGGTCAACGGAAAAGCACGACACATTATGGCATCTTCTGCTCCTTGTAGTTCCATCCAGAAAGTGTATTTGTCCAAATGGCTAAGAGGATCTCCTTCCCCCTCATACCCAGTCAACTGTGGCATTTTAAGCTTCTCGGGCTGGGGTTCAGTAAGGATATCTTTAGTGAAAGGTGAATGGCATTTTCTGAGGTATTCTTCTACGTTTTCCTTGTCCTTAGCTTTCAGGTCAGCAATGCACGGGTTTCGATCGTTCCACTGGGCCTGTGATATGGGGTTCATCATGTCTACTCATAGGTGTTAGGGAGTGTTGAGAACCCTATCTATCAAATACACTATTAGTTTTCCTTGTTGTTGGCTTTGCCATCATAGAAGAACTCCTGATTTCTTCAGATCTGCTTTCAGAGGATTCTCCTCTTGAGAAATGGAAAGTCCTTCTGGTGGGAGGTCGTCTGGTTCTTTCCCTATGGGGAGATTCGACCTCGGTGTCTTGTGGTAGAATGTGGACTTGGTTTTATTCCAATCTGCTGACAATGTTTGTCAGTTTTTGGATGGCTTCTTTCATTCCAGCCTTTTGAGGGTTGATAGTTTCATCTTGAATTCGTCTTCTTCTAGCATTTTGCGGATTACTAGTTTGTTCAGAACGAGTATGGGATTGATTTCCAGATGTTGAAAAGTCATCCATGGTGATATTTCTTCGTGGATACTATTGGAGAGATAGGATTGCTTTTACAAGCTAAGGGACCCTCCTTCTAGCGCCTAACTATTGACGTCAAAAATTGTATAGACAAAATTTAAGCCAACTTTGGATGTAAACGACAACTTTGTTGATATTTGTAAATTATCAGTTACGAGAATTATGTATTGAAGATCTCATTTCCCCTTTGAATGAGATATTTGAAATATGAATTTAAGAAGTATTTTTTTTACGTGGAGGTGTCTCCTTTCTTTTTCTTTCCCCTTTTCCTTTTCCTTTTATAGGGATAAATATGCATGTATCCTTTATTTCATATCTTCTCAACTACAGTACCGAATTGGGAAAATACACTACTAACATATTTGGATTGGTTAAGGAGCTCAGCTTGTCAAGTCATCATGAGTTAACCTTATATGTGGTCCCTTGCAATTAATGAGTTGCTTAAGGAAGGAAGCTAAAGCATCCCATTGGCGCAAATAGTGGGTGCTGATGCAAGATCTTCTATGTGTTACTTGTTGATTGACTATTAGTACAACGCGTAAGAAACCTTCAATCATTATGTTTCCCTCAGTCTCGATTAACTACATTAACCGAGCCGACCTCACGTACCGAACTCACACTAATACATGGTCATCGTATACACCAAACTGTATTTATCGACCTCGGAGGTCGGTTGTCAACATGTTTGTCCCTTTTTCCAATCGAAAAAAGAAGCATGGACTTATTGGAATTTATTTAAATAGATCCAATTTAATACCATTAATAGGTGTAAATTGAAAAGGTATTTAATTGGTGCGATGATTAGTCGTAATTTTTTAAATGCAAAATGGTACATATCAAAGAGTCGTGATATTTTGAATTAAGTATGACTATTCAAAAGGTGCAAGTGAAAAGTCATGACATTTGAAAATCTGTGATCTAATAGTACACATAAATTTATATCAACAACACTTGAAAATTTATATAAAGGAACCTCTCATTCCAATTTCTTACACCAAGTCAATTCAATATCAATTGGTTTCTATTTTTCTCCTCTCTTTAAAAAGTCTAGTCCCTTTATTCTGCTGAATTATAATTTAGTCCAAATTATTTTCAAAAAAAAAATTTCGTCCAATTTAATCTTAAGTTCGAGAATATTCTATTCGAGAAGAATACTATCAACTCTTTTGTTCGACCAATAAGGTTAATATAGTATAGTATTGACTTTGGAATGAGTATTGTATCTTGGAAAAAAGACTTTTTATATTCCCGTTGATACCTGTATAAGGGACAAAATCTATCTTAAGAAGATTTCGTACTGTATACCTCGCTTCACCTACATCTCTACTTTTTTCTTTTTCATTGTACAAGTCATTAATTTTGAAACAATTTTATGACATAATAAACTTCCTTCAAGATTTCTTTTTAACCTAATTTTGTTACATAGTCTCAATATTTTAATATTGATTGAATTTTCTATAATTTTTTACTTTACAAAAAAAATGACGAGTTTAACTGAGCAAACTACTGAAGCGATGGGAACAGAAGAAGTTCTTCTACTTGACTACGTTGAATTTTATAAAATTTCTGGGTAAAGATTGCCTCACATAGATAGAAGCAAATGCTATTTGATGCTACCAAAAATCGCACATGTGTGATTTTCGAGCTTGACGATCGAGAACAAGCACGAACGAGGTCTTTCGGTACCTGAAACAAAGGCGTCGAGGTGCGTCCTCGTCGCCCCTCCGATGGCTAAGTCAGAGAGAGAATTTGGTATAAATATATGTGATGTAAAACTGTGTGTATCACGTACCTTAATAATGATCAAATGCCCCGTATTTATAGAGCAGGTAGTAGTGCACTTCTAGTAGGATTTGTCATCCTTATTTCAAGGAGTGATTATCGGGGTAAGTGTTTGGTTAAGACAAGAACTCCTTTGGGACCTAGGATTCCTTGAATGGGGTGATCTGGTAAGGTTGGAGCTCATTGTTGAATTAGCTTAGTTGTAAGATTTCGCGAGGATAATGCTCCTGGCACACAATATTTGAGGACATAAGACAATTCCCGAAGACTCCATGCTCGAGGACTGTTGTCAGTAATTTACGATAGAAGTCAGTGTATGTGCTCAAGAACTGGGCGACATGAGGTCGAGCATTACCACTGGACCCATTACCACTGGACACCATGCAATGGCGCTCGAGATAGGGTTTAAGGTCATGCTCGAGCTTTCACACCGAGCGAATTTTGACTATATCACTGGCCCCCGTGCAACAGTGCTCGAGATATTAAGGTTGGTTGCAGTATCGTCGGGCTACCTCATGCTGGTCATGCCTGGTTTTTACATGGCTGAATGGTCACGTCATTAATGACGTAAGCCCTATGTAAACAAAAAGGTAAAGCCCAGGCCTGGATGAGTGACACGTGTCGTGATCCAACGATTGGAGGGGTGATTCTTGGTCTTCCCTCTTTGAGGACTATAAATACCTCATTTCCATTTCACTTTTTACCTTTTCACTCTCAGTAACTCCCTTTGCCCTCCTCGAGATCCAGTATTAAGGTAAGAGCTCGAGCACTTAAGTTATTTCTTTTTGAGTGATTTTAATATAGTATAGGATGTCGAGTAGTGATAGCACTAGGTCGTCTTCGTCTTCGGGAACAACTCCTGACGACCAAGGGGGCTCGATCATACCCATGGCCATTCCGATAAACGTTCAACCCCGAGCCCAAGAAATCTCAACCCCATCACCTATCCTGATCAACCCTGTAGATTTAAGGAGCACCTAGTAATCCTGAGTGCTCGGGAATATGGCATAATGCCGGGTTGTGACATTAGATCACCCGAGCTTGGGGATAGGATAGTCATGGCTCGGGATTGGGAGATTGTAATTTTTAGGGATTCCTTGAAATGAGGGTTTAGGTGGCCCCTGCACCCCTTCTTTGTGTCCCTTTTGATCGAGTACAACATGTGCCCGGGGCAGTTAGTGCCGAATGGGTGGAGGATGCTGACTTACTTCTTCATAGCCTGTAGATACCCAGGCATTGTTCCATACGTCGACCTCTGTAGGATGGTCTTCGATTTAAAGTAGCTTCCTCAGATTTCGTGCTTTGCCTACCTTTCATCCCGATGAGGGTTTAGGATCCCGAAGATGCCTAGCTCATTGAAAGGATGGAAGGAAAAATGGTTCTACGTTATACCTCAGGAAGCTGACCTTCCTTTTAGTCCTCGGTGGGGGTTTCCGGATACGGAGTTTCTGTGAAGGTCAAGCTTATTTTGAGTCTTTAGAGAGGGATAGGCAGATGCTAGAGAACCTCGAGCCTCTGGTTTACGATATAGACGACGTCCTCGGGTAAGACATCACTCGATTAAAAGAGACACAAAGAAGGGGTGCAGGGGCCACCTAAACCCCCCTTTCAAGGAATCCCTAAAAATTACAAACTCCCAATCCCGAGCCATGACCATCCTATCCCCAAGCTCAGGTGACTTAATGTCACAACCCGGCATTATACCATATTCCCGAGCACTTAGGATTGCTAGGTACTCCTTAAATCTGTAGGGTTGATCAGGATAGGTGAATGGGGTCGGGATTTCTTAGGCTCGGGGTTGAACGTTTATGGGAATGGCCATGGGTATGATCGAGCCCCCCTGGTCGTCAGGAGTTGTTCCCGAAGACGAAAATGACCTAGTGCTATCACTACTCGACATCCTATACTATATTAAAATCACTCAAAAAGAAATAACTTAAGTGCTCGAGCTCTTACCTTAATACTGGATCTCGAGGAGGGCAAAAGGAGTTACTGAGAGTGAAAAGGTAAAAAGTGAAATGGAAATGAGGTATTTGTAGTCCTCAAAGAGGAAAGACCAAGAGTCACCCCTCCACCGTTGGATCACGACACGTGTCACTCATCCAGGCCTGGGCTTTACCCTTTTTTTACATAGGGCTTACGTCATTAATGACGTGAGCGTTCAGCCATGTAAAAATCGAGCATGAGCAGCATTAGGTAGCCCGACGATACTGCAACCAACCCTCACATCTCGAGCACTGTTGCACGGAGGCCAGTGATGTAGTCAAAATTTGCTGGGTGTGAAAGCTTGAGCATGACCTTAAACCCTATCTCGAGCGCCATTGCATGGTGTCCAGTGGTAATGGGTCCAGTGTCAATGCTCGACCTCATCTCGCCCAGTTCTCAAGCACATACACTGACTTCTACGCAAATTACTGACAACAGTCCTCGAGCATAGAGTCTTCGGGAATTGTCTTATGAAGCATTATCCTCGCGAAATCCTATAGTTAAGCTAATTCAACAATGAGTTCCAACCTTACCAGATCACCACATTCAAGGAATCCTAGATCCCAAAGGAGTTCTTGTCTTAACCAAACACTTACTCCGATAATCACTCCTTGAAATAAGGATGACAAATCCTACTAGGAGTGCACTACTACCTCCTCTATAAATACGGGGCATTGGATTATTATTAAGGTACGTGATACACACAGTTTTACAGCACATATATTTATTCCAAATTCTCTCTCTGACTTAGCCATCGAAGGGGCAACGAGGACACACTTCGATGCCTTTGTTTCAGGTACCGGAAGACCTCATTCGTGCTCATTCTCGATCGTCAAGTTCGGAAATCACACAGATACGATTTTTGGTAGCATCACTATTGATTAAAATACTCAATTGGCAATTAAAGTATTGAAGCATGCTAATTTTCTCTATCGGAATTACATTTTCAATGAGTTAAATAACACATTGTATAATATGTATTATTCTTATAAGGCGGTTAAGAAATTGTGAGAATCTCTTGATAAAAATTACAAGACAGAATAAACCAGGACAAAGAAATTCATCGTCGGTAAATTTCTAGATTTCAAAATGGTTGATTCAAAAGAGTTGTGAGTCAAATTCAAGAAATACAAATACTTTTTCAAGATATTGAGGCAGAAGGAATAAAATTGAGTAAATCTTTCCGGTTGCTGCTAGGAATGAGAAACTACCTCCACTTTGAAAATATTTTGAAAATATCTCAAGAAAAAAGGGTAAATATATGACAATAGAGGATCTAATTGTTTAACTTCATGTTGAAGAAGACGACAAGGATGCGGAAAAGAATAGTTCTAAACAAAATATGAAAGCAAATTCTAATATGGTGGAAAACTCTAGCTCTAAAAGTAAAAAGATAAAGCATCAAGGCTTCTCTAAAGATAAAGGAAAGATGAATAATGCAAAACACTGTCGTTGCAAGAAAAAGGATGTACAAAAGAAGAAACCTTCCCAGGCAAAATATAACTAAAGTAAATAACATGTCCGCTGACATTGTCGATATTAACTTATTTTCAATTGCATTTGAAGTTAGCTTGATACCAAATATCAATGATTGGTGAGTGGATACATAAGCTAATATTCACATTTGTACTTATAAGGATTTATTTGTCTAGTACAAGATGATGGATCATGATGAACATATCAGTATGGGCAACTCTGCTTCATCTAGAATAGAAGAAATTAGAAAGGTTATTCTGAAATTCACTTATGTGGAAGAGTTGATGCTGAACAATGTTGTGCATGTCCTAAAAATTAGGAAGAATTTGATTTTGGGTTCTATACTCAGTAAGAAGGGATTTGAAATGGTGTTTGAATCATATAATATTGCAATTACTAAAAGTGCATGTATGTCGAGAAAGAGATATTTACCTGTTGGCATGCTTAAGGCTAATGTTATTGTAGTGAACAATATGTCCACATCTATGTATCTACAAGTTACTAATAATATCAATTCTTCTATTTATTTGCTTGAGTCTTCTTTTTTATAACATAGCTAATTAAGACATGTTTAACAATATACTTCTTAGTTTTGGCTTATCACATTACTTGTGAGAGAACTGCTAACTTTATTCTAAATGGAATTCATTATAAGAAAATTGGTTTAGTACTTTTGTAAATCGTGGAAAGCAAAATATTTTTCTATAAATATTCAAAAGTATAGGGGTGCTTAGCAAATGTGACTATTCCACCCTGTAAAAGGAAAAGTGATCCTCAAACTGTTGATTGCATTTTTATCGAATATGCAATAAGTAGTAGTGCATACATATTTCTTGTGCATAAATCTAAAAAAAGTGACATTCATGTCAATACAATTATTGAGTTTAGGGATGTCGAATTCTTTGAAAGTGTGTTTTCTAATAAAAATGATACTTATGAGAATATTGGATAAAGGAAAAGTGATGATACTTTTGAAAATAGTGAAGAATCTGAATAAAAAGGGAGTAAAAGAACAAACGTTGTTAAATCATTTGGTCCGGACTTGTATCATTTATAATTGAAAACGAACCTTAATATTTAACGAGGTTATGACTAGCCTAAAATATTTATTCTGAAAGGAAGGATGTCGTCTAAAAGAAGGATTTGACTTTTTATAATACTTCACCTGTAACAAGGATAACTTTTATTTCAGTTTTAATTTCTTAACAGCCTTATATAAAAACCCAAATTCCTAATCTCTAAAAGCAGAAAATTTTCCCTCTAGCTTTGGGCCATTTTTTGCCCTAAAATCGCCGCCAACTATGGCTTCATTTTTTGGCAACCCACGACTACCATAACCACCGGATATTGATACCGGTGGAAAGCCCTTAACCTCCTATTCAATTACCACCCAACAACTCCCAATAACATCGGCTATTTCGGCCGAAATAAATCACCAAAGTAGGCTGCCTGAAAATTTGAAAATAACCGAAATCTCCACTTCCGGTCACCAATATGATCGGAGCCCACCACCGATAGATTCCCCACACCCAAACGACTCCAACCATGCCATCAATTTTACCCAAACAACAACACAGCAATCTAAATTTAACACAAAAATTCGCCAGTCGTGAAGTCTGGTTCACAAGGTCCGAAGATTATAGATTCCAACATCGTCCGGTTGACCAATGGTTACAGACCATATGGGTTCGACTCCTCTGCATCAAGTGTACCTTGCCCAGCCATGGGTCTAGTCCATTTTGGTCCAGAACGTGAACAATTTATGGGTACAGTTCGCGCTTTACGCAAAAAATTTGGGATGAACGGTTTTGATGAATCTCTTCTCCTCCAAATGTTCGATTTGACTGTCCAAACTTCAATTGATGATGGAAGAATCATGGGTCAGCAACCAATTGAGCCAATTTACTACCAAAATCTGGAATTGAATTCAACATGTGAGCATGTGCGCGATAAAGGTTTACCTGTTTCAATTGAGGTTATTTTTGATGATATTGCTCCTAGTTCAACCAGTATAACTGTAATTGGGGGTTACAAGATCATGGGTAATTTACCAATTAAAGGAATCGATGATCAATTGATCCTTAATTTTATCTCTCCAAACACGACAGTTGAGCTTCCTTCAATTCCAAATTCGGGTAATTTGGTTCCTTCAATTGACATGGAACAACTAACATTGAAACCTGCTCCTACTAGTACAACTTCAATGCTAATGAAATCGGCCAATAGCTTGATGAAACTTACCTCCAATTTTGATCCACCTTCACGGGTTTTACTCAAAATCGATCACGCAGCCTCCAAATTGGTAAACAAACCACATATTCAAACTTTGTATGCCCGAAATGTGCAGACTGGGTTGGGTTCTTCCTTGTCGTATGTTTCACGTGCCACCATACGTGCCACCAGCCCTTTGGCACATGACATCTTTGCTCAGGCTCCACCTACTGTTTCCAACGCCACGATCTCAGCTATATCATCTATTCCTTCATCTGGGATTTCTACTGCTACTCAGGTTCCACGATCTTATGCTATAGCACTTAATTGTTAACCTACTATTACTCAGGCTGAAAGGAGTAAGAAGAAATTATTGCGCATGTCCTTCGAGAACCTGAAGATTCTAGGCATCACAGTTTGGTTTCTAAGGAACCGTGCATCCATCATGGTGAGCCTGCTAACTTCTTTGATGAGGTAGATGAATAGTTTTTGGCGAATGCTTACAGGTTTACGCTTGTTGGTAAATTTGTGCATCGCAAACCTTCTATGACCAAGGTACTCGAAAATTTTATGCGATTTGGTTTTATTGGTGCTTATGAGATTGGCCTTATTGATGATACACATATTATTATTCATATAGCACACGAGAATGATTATTCACAATTATTCCTATAACCCACTTGTTATATTGATGGTTGTCCCATGCGGGGTTTTTAAGTGGACCTCCAGTTTTAGTCCTAAGCATGAGGTTTCTATTGCTCCAGTTTGAGTTTCTTTTCATTTGTTCCATATTCATTTTCGGGCTAAGAGCGCACTATTTACTATAGGTTAGGCTATTAGGCTCCTAATTTTGATCTTCGACAACCTAGTGAGGTACGAGTATGTATTGAGGTTGATCTGAAATGTAAACTCCCTAATAGAGTATGAATTGAGAGGGAGAAGATGGTGGGATATTGGCATCATGTTGTATATGATAAGGTACCGACTTTTGCTTTCGATGTAGACACTTCGAACATTCGGATAAGAGTTGTTCTAGTGGTTTGCATCCACTCCCACCATCTGTGGGTCTGGTTGTTGTTGATCTGACTTACAGGCCTAATCTAGTTTTGGCTAAGGATAATGGTAAGGTAAAGGAGGTTGTGACTACGTCTCGCCAGAGATGGACACCTATTTAAAAAAATCAAATGAGACAAGATAGTACAAAAGATGTGATTTCTCATTCTACTCATTATACTATTACTACTATTGCTCATATTATCCCCATCACCATAGTTACTACATCATAGACATCTGCTAATCATATGGCTCTTAATCTTTATACTGCTCCACCTGTTATTAGCAATATTGCTCCACATATTACTACTTCTCTACCATCGGATCATTCTACAGTTGCTCTCATCAGGATGGATACTCTGAGTTCTCATGTTATTAAATCAGCTCCTCATTTAGCAGCCCATCAGCAGTCCTCCTATGATGGTTAGTTCTACATATTTTGATCCTTTCTTGGTGAATATATTTGAGAGGCCATAGGGCTTTATGGAGCTAGATGTTTCTGTTATCTATGCACCTTGTCAGTAGAATATAAAGGCTTTTTTATCTACAGATTAGTCAGATTCTGATTTTTTTCTCATATTGAGGTTCATCAACAGGGTTCATATCGTCGATCTTCTATTGATGACTGGCAAGTATGGCGGTAGGACAAATGAGGATGGTTTTGTCCTAGTTGGACAGAAAAGAAATTCGAAAGCCACTAATACTTCATTTTCTAGGATAGTGACCAGGATTCGGTCACATGATACCTCTTCACGCACATCCAGATGAGTACCATCATATGGAATGCGAGATGTACAGCTAGTATAGCTACTCATTGGTGCTTGAAAAGACTTATACAGCTTCATCGGGTTTATCTCCTAGTTATACTGGAGCCTTTTGTTCTTCAGCATAGATTTGTATATATTCGATGATATCTGCACTTTGACACAGGAGTTCAAAATGTGTTGAACAAAATCTCCTTTTTTTGGAATGCGGGGACTACTGTTACTGTTATTGTTGATCATTCCCAATTTTTTCACGTTAGAGTTGAGGATCCCAGACTAGCGTGTCTCATCTATCTGACTCATGTCTATGGTTTATATGACGTAGCTATCAAGAGAGAATTGTAGGAGGGCCTTCACCACATTTTCCTCGACATGGATGACCATTGGTTAGTTGGGAGAGACTTTAATGTTATTACACATGATGGTAAGCACACTGGACTAATACTCGTGATTGAGGTACTACTATTTTCTCTGATATGATGTTAGATTGTGGTTTGGAGGACGCTGATTTCCTTGGGAATTGGTGTACTTGGACCAACGATCAGTCAGAAATAGATTGGATAGGGTACTCATTAATTCTATAATTGCAGCATTCTGTCGACAGCTTACAGTGAGGCACTTGAATCGGACTTCATCTGATCATTCATCTTTATTACTTCAGTATGTTTCTGATGATGATTTGGGGTCTATACATTTCAGATTTCTCAACGTTTGGACCAAGCATCATGATTTTTCATCATTTGTCACTCAGAAGTGGTCGGTTCGTACTCATCTACGAGGATGGTTGCTCTTTGGGAGAAGTTCTTTAGACTAAAACAAGGACTGCATTGGTAGAATAACATGTGTTTGGAGATGTTTTCGAATGGGTGCGAGATGCTGAGAATATGGTGGATGAGACAGAGATAGTATATGATAGAGACCCTATACCGGAGCATTGTGACCTATTACATCATGCCCAGACAGTTTTGAACCGGGCCTTATATATTGAGGAAGGTTTTTGGAAGCAAAAGGTCAGTTAAAGTTGGGTATGTGAAGGAGATCACAATACTTGTTATTTTCATGCGATGGTTTAGGAACGTTGAATCAAATCGCATATTAGGTCTATCAGGACGCAAGCAGGGGAAGTCTTAGTTACTCCTACTGACATTCAGACTTTAGCTATTTCATTTTATCTGGATCTTCTATCTACTCCTACACAACTGTGGACCCCATTCGTTATGATATCATCCTCAGGCTTTTAACGAAGGATGATAATTTGGCATTAAACCCCATTCATTTGATTCATAAGGTATGTGAGGCGATGTTTAGTATAGATCCTGACAGTGCTGTCGGACCGGATGGATTCTCATCTCCATTCTTCTAGCATTACTGAGACATTATTCAGGATGATGTATACAAGACAGTCTTGGACTTTTTTGATAACGGCCATCTTCCACAGGATTTTGCTGCTACAACTATAGTATTGCTTCCTAAGAGAGACGATGCTTCTAGATGGACCGACTTCAGACCCATCAGTTTATGTATAGTGTTCAATAAGCTTATTACTAAGCTTTTGAACACTAGGCAGTGCATCTTGGAGTGTTGTTTTTCTGTACTCCTAAATGGTTGCCCATGTGATTTTTTCCCTCCTCACAACGACTCAGACAAGGAGATCCTATCTCACCATCATTTTTCATCATAGTTGCAGATTACTTCTCACGCCTCCTCACTCAGAGGTTTCAGGAGTATCCCATTATGTGTTATCGACATGGAGGTAATACTCTTATCTCACACCTTTCATTTGCTAATGATATGATCATATTCGCCAACGATCAGAAACAATCTACCAGGAGGATTCTTGGTTGTCTGGAGCATTATGAGGGGGTTTCTATTCAATTGGTGGATAGGGACAAGAGCAGACTCATACTACCCAGACGGGCATCTATTAGTAAGATCAGATGATTGGAGATTTTGACTGATTTTCGACACTAGCAACACTATTTCACTTATCTGGGGGTCCCTTTTATTTAAGGGGACCATGAAGAACTTCATTTATGATGACCTTATCCAGACGATTAGGGACATGATCTTAGGTTGGGTTTCACGACTTTTATCATATGGGGGCCATATTACTTTGCTAAGGTCTGTGCTCTCCTCTATGCCTTTACACATTCATTAGATCATGCAGCCCCCTTAGGCTATCCTAAAGAAATTTGAGAGTATCTTTGCGCGATTCCTGTGGGATTCCGAGGAACATGCACAACGTTTACATTGACGAAGCTAGAATGAGATTTGTCTTCCTATTGATGATGGTGGTCTAGGCTTTAGGAGATTACAGGATGTGGTGGACACCTTCTCCTCAATGGTTGTTCCGTTCTCAAAGATCTATTTGGGCACGGTTCTTATGGGGCAAGTATTGTATGGAGAGACATCATTTATTCGCAATAGTTCTCTACTCAACTTCTCCTATCGGGAAGAGGCTAAAATTAATTGGGCCCCGGATAGAGGCACGCATTGCGTGGCACCTTGGAGCATGTCAGATTTTCTTTTGGCATGATTGCTGGATGGTTAAGACCACATTGGTATCCCTATTCCCACACAGATATCACACATCTGCGAGGTAAGATTTCTATGATGATACTGGAAGGGATATAGGAAGTTTATTACAGGTTCTCCCTCCTCTTATGGCACAGCAAATAATGGATATACCCTTATGTGCAGATGATCCGGATCGGATTTTTTGGCAGAATATATCGGATGGTAGCTTCGTTACCAAGTCAGAATGGCAGCTCGTATCATGATTTGTACTAGTTACTATGGAGCTCTATTTTACCTGTTACTGTCTCATTTTTCTATTGGAGACTATGGCAGGGCCCCATTCTAGTAGATATGGTTATTCAGGAGAGGATTGGATGCCAATTGGCTTCTCCCTACCAGTGTTGTTCCGAAACTAAGACTATCAGTCATATTTTCACTGGCAGTAGAATCTCCAATCAGGTATGGTAGCATTTTGAGGATATTTTTCAGATACATATGAGTTCAGGAGAGGGATTCAAACAAAGATTCCATAGATTGAGGTATTTTGGACACATTTGCATTATCATTCCTCTACTGATATTTTGGTATCTATGGACCGTGAGAAATGATGTGAAGCATAAGGGGATTCACGATGGTAACTAGACGTATCATTTTGAGGGTCTATCGCATGATCTCTTTTCTTTATATTGGAGGACTATTTTGAGCGGCACATTGGTAAGGGGATTTGACACTTGCACCCATATTTGGTATTTTTATGGACCCCCCTTCCCATCACCCCCTATTCTGGTTTGGTGGCTCACTCCATCAATCAGATTTGTCAAGATCAATACTGATGGATGCGTCAAGGATGGTTATGAGAGTGGATGAGGCATCATCAGAGATCACGTATGATACTATATCAGGGCTTTCTCAATTTCATATAGACCATGCATAATACTAGAGGCAGAGCTCTTGGCTATTCTTGATGGGATTTTACTTGCTCAAAGACAGGGTTATTCAGCTATTTGGGTTGAGTCGGATTCTACGGTGATTATTCACTGCATTAATAGATGAGGAGGACCATAGGCTATTCAGGACATACTTAGACATATCGCATATATCATATCTTTTGACAGAGATACAGTCTCCTACATTTACAAAGAAGGAAACCAGGTTGCAGGTGCTCTTGCTGGTAAGGGTTGAGATCATCGACGATACCAGGTATGGATCACTTGACCTACCACGACATATTAAGGTACTAGTACAAGTTGACAGACATTGATTGCCTAATATTAGAGTTTGAATTTTATTTTAACTTTCAATCCTTAATTTTTTTCTTTTTTTTGTTACATTAGTTCTTATTGTAAAGGAAGTAATATTTTCTTGTTTACTACTTTATTCTTCATCACTTACTTTCGTTGCAAGGAAAATAGTACTTCATTATTTAATATTCTCATTATTTTCATGTAACCATAATATTCCTCAAGTGATGGCTTATTAATAAAATCTCGGAGGTACCGTCCTCCTTTATTTTATTTTATTTTTAAAAAAATAGCCTTATATAAATTGCAAATACATCAAATTGTTAAGATTGCAATTTTAAATGGTGAATTAAATGAAAAAGTTTATATGAAACAATTTGAAAGGTTCAAAGTAAAAGAACAAGAACACTAAGTTTGTAGACTTGTTTATTCCCTATATGATTGAAGTAATCTGCTAAACTATGGCATGAGAAGCTTGACATTAGGAATGAATTCGCCATAAAAGAATGTGATAAATATGTTTACTCAAAGACATTCAGAGAAGCATGTGTTGTGGTTTGTCTTTGTGTAGATGACATGCTCGTATTAGAGACTAATATAGAAATCATTATAAGGAAAATAAAATGCTCACCAATAAATTTTATATGGAAGATATAGGTGAAGCATACGTGATTTCAGAAATGAAAATCTCTAGAACACATAATGGGATAACCTGTCTCAAACACATTATATAGAAAAAGTGATTGAAGGGTTTAAGATCCACCATACTAACGAGTTTAATAATCCATTTTCTACTTGTGTAGTTCATCACAAGAATATTAGAAAATGGTAAACAACAATTCGAGTATTCCTAGATATTCGGAAGCTAATGTACTTAATGAATTATACACGGCCAAATATAGCCTACTTGATAGAACGGGAGAAGCACTTGCGATCCAATCAACATGGGGATCTGGATCTTCCTTTGTCGTTGCAATCTTCTTATAGTACATTACACGATGCTTGATATCGGCTCCAGAGTTGTCTACACAGCAAAGTGCATTTTTTAGAATAAAAGCAATTGGTGTGCAAATATTGAGTTCAATAAAGAAGAGGGTATACAACTAATAATGCTCGAGTGGAATGGGAATTACTACTCGGCTTTCTTTCAAGAAATCTAAGATGACCTCACAGTGCAATTGTGGTACAATTGCGTAGTCTCAACATTGGGATACCCTTTTTAATCTTCGACATCATAATACTGAGTTAATGTTGAAGTTTTAGCCAAATTCGGTCCTTAAAGATGTCAAAATATGGACCAATGAATGATTTTGGCATTTTTCTACTAACTACATGTTAAGTTCCTGCTCAAGAACTCAAAGTAGGAAGCTTGTTGCTCGCTCACCACCAACCTATCGCTCACTCAGTGCTAAATTGGCGCTCGAGCACTGCTGTGTTTCAGCCGAAGATTATTTCCATTATTCCACGCGTTTTTTTTATATTATTTATATCTTTAACACTATAATTAGGGTTTGACAATGTATCCTATATATAAATGGCTCTTCTTACAAGTTAGACAATATTGTAAATACAATATATTTGTATTATTTCTCCATATTATAGTGAAATCTCTTTTCCTCCGCCAATTTTTTTGTATTTTCCTAGTGTTGTGATTGTTACTTCATATTGTGTCATAAAATCTTGTCCTTAATTTCTAGTAGTTACAATGAACAAAAATAAACTAGGAATAAGAGTTTAATCACGCTGAAGTGCTATTCAACATTACATGGGCAAAAAGTACTTGCAATGCCAATGGGAACCATAGAAGCATATATTTGTATGGATGTCCTAGTTTGCGAAGAAGTACATCAACTTTTTCATTGCAATTCCTCAGCATTATGGAGTATTGGAGAAGGTTGTAGGACTTGTCTTCGCATGTATTTAATGTAGATAAATGAAAAATTTTTAGTTTGTACTTATTTGTGGGATCACTAGGAAGTATGCATATGTCGAAAGCTATCACCAATTCTTTGATTTTTAGGACCTTTTGCGCACCAAAGTAATCCTTATTCAGCCTTTGGGTTCTTTTTAGAAGCCGTACTTCTTCACCTTACGTTGGAGCACCACATCGCAAGAATGTGACTACAACAAACTCTTTCATACCAAATCTAGCTACATTGCTATTGAACATAAAACATCCCTCATTCCGCTTGGTGCACCTTCTCACCCTCATAACAATGTATACACCAGCTTATGGAAGAATTCCTACATTGCCATCTTAATAAACCGCGAAAAAGTAATCTATCAAATTTTGCCATGTGCTCACTGCTGAGGGAAGACCTTACCTTCCATATCATTCCCAAGTTGTAACGTTGTATGATCTGACAGTCAAAACGACGTTCCTCGTGAAAAAGTATTTGAATTTCATTTGCATACAATTGGACATTACACACAATGATATTGACACGTCCATTTTGTTATATATGTATTATATGTTGGAGATATTACACTAATAACGTGCATGAATTATATTCTCAAAACGTACATTTTACTTGCGCAAAATCGAACATAGTTTCGATTTACCAAAATAGAATTTGAGAAGACGAAATGATAATTATTGAATCTGAATACGTGACAATGGATTTAATCCTTTCCATTTTTCGACGAAAAACATTTCTTATAATAAAAAAAATAGTTAATTTTTCTGAAATCAAATCTCAAATTCAAAGAAATCGGAAAATAAAATAGGAAATGCAATGGATTGATCGAGACAAGTGTTTAACACTTTTCTCTTGAGATAAATTTGTCCCGCATTGGTGCTAAATTTTTCGGTAATCATCTCCCAAGATACAATGATCACGTCTCGCAATAGGAACACTCCAAATTATGTAAACCAACTAACTCTTAACGGAATTCTCTTCTATCGAACCATGTTTTTATGCAAGAAAAGACCACTTTTACAAAGTGTTTTTATGCAATGCAATTAAAAGAAATTATATGGAATTATGAATTGAATTAATAAAATCCAAACACATGAGATCTATATATAGTAGTTGGAAATATTTGTCTTAAAAGACAACCATACAAAGGACACGCCTCTTGAAATTTATCTCTATACATGAAGAGACATATCCATTGAAAAATAATCATGTCAAAAGTCATGATCTTTCATATGGAAAGACACACACTTCCATCCAAATATTTTCTAGAATATTTCATAATATTCTATACGATTTTCCAACAATTCATGTATTTGAGCAACTAAAATTTGGATTAATTTCTCATTCATCAAATAATGAATTCTACTTAAATAATCATTTAACCCAATTTTCGATACAAGATTCCAACAAAACTACCACCTCAAACAACTAAATACTACATGAGAAAAAAGTATTGC
>CAIGRB010116672.1:35155-45917 GCA_903798255.1 Fraxinus quadrangulata
AAAAAAAAAAAAAAAAAAAAAAATCATATATCAGACATACTATCTAAGATGGCGTCTACATCAGGGGTTATAACAACTCGCTTGTTGAGTTCGCCCACATTGCAACAAAGTTTCTCTTCTGTACTGATGGCAACAACATCTTGAGCAAACACACAATCCAAACCTGCAGATACCTGTATCCACCTCCAAAATTAGCTATCTCGAGCTTAATCCATGATTTCATAGCTTTTATTGGTAGTAATTAAAATATTTGGACAATCAAGACAACTCCAAAACTGAAAGCAAAAGAAAAAACTCAAACTTCCAAGTGCCCTATCTAAAGAAATAAAACAGTGGTTTACTATTTAGCTGTCCAATACTTTTCAGTAGTTTCACTTTTCTGAGAGTGATACTGAGTGTGTTTATTGAAGAATCCATTGAGCAAGATTGGCATATATGATTTATTGAGAAATAATGCCAAGAGTCGTGTTATATTATTATTCAACAAACTTACATTGTATAGTGTGTCACCAAGCTTCAACTTCACAGCACCACTCCTGTATATTAACATTTTACCCATGAAGCCTGCTGGTACTGCTTCCATCCTACATGGCTTTTGAGATGGTCGAGCACCTTTAACTTGATTGGTACTGCTGCCCTGTTCACGGCCCTCTGCATTATCGCACGGCTTTGTCATTGGCATGGCTGTTGGTAACTGAACAAAAAACATGCTGTCCTCCAGATTATCCTGCAGCAAACCATTTTTTTTAAAATAAGAAGAAATTTATGTTGTCTGTGTGTTTTTATGAGAATCATTCTTCCTATTCTAGAAGATAACCAACCATTAGACCAAGCTTTAGAGCTGGATTTGTTGCGGATTCATCATCAACTGATTTTTTCGAATCGTCCTCAAATTCTTCTTTATCAAGGAGTTCTACAAATAACATAACAAAGTGTTGCATTAAGGAAAAGGAAAATGCATGTTATCCCATCAAAGACAATTTAAATAACTATGGGATGAGATTAGTAAAATATAGCAACAGAAGCATGAATAATTTATAAAATTGGTATATATATGAAAGCACCTACTAATTTTCTTCTTTGTAGAAAACATGTTTTTCTAGATTTAAACAGGAAACTAACCTGGATTTCCCGAATATGGCCTTCTTAAGGGAAGCTGTGAAGGATAATAAGAGTAATAGTTCTGCAGTAGCATCCAAAGAACAGTAAGGATCATATAGGTACAGGGGCTTTAGTCTTATGGAATCAGAAATTTTCTTCATATATATCATTTACCCATGGTTGCTTGTACTCTTTCTCCACTCTCTGCTGATCATCACCGCCTGCACGAAGACTCATGAAATAAAATCTAGTTCAACATATAGAAGAAAACTACAGCTAAGAATTTTCACTTGCCATCAGAAGACGATCCCGGTTTCTTGTTAATATGCTTTGCAGCACCATATGACTTGAGGGAAGTTGAGGAACGTCCATAACCGAATGCAACTTGAGTATGCCCAACTGCAGTTGCAAAAGGCAATTACAACATTAGGCATGTTGATCAAAAATTTGGTATAATAACTATATTGAACTTTAATCAGAAGACATTGTACAAGTAAGAATGAAAGGCCATTATTCAACCTTTTAAGTGCACGCCAGTAACGGTAATTGCTATTGCTGAAGAAACGATACAACATGGTTATGTTGCTCTGTCTAGCAAGTAGACTAAAATCCTAGAAGTTAACCAGTTTCAATCTAGGATTCTGTCAATCAAT
The DNA here is from genome assembly GCA_903798255.1 of Fraxinus quadrangulata. NCBI lineage: Eukaryota > Viridiplantae > Streptophyta > Magnoliopsida > Lamiales > Oleaceae > Fraxinus > Fraxinus quadrangulata. The sequence continues at coordinate 36,910 of CAIGRB010116672.1, forward strand.
TGATGCACAGAATTTTGGAAAAGAGAGGTACATGTAATCACTACAAATTTGAGAGACTAGAGATCAGAAGTATTATTGAATTCAGAAAGGGCCAATAAATTGAGGGCGCCTCTGCTTAAATGAGCTACATGCATTTATAGGTATTGGAATTGTACACGAGTTTCAAGTTGCAAAAGGTAAGAAATAGCATCAGACACAACACATTTTGGATTTGTAAACATGCCATGAGACCAAAAAAATGCTAGTCGTTTCTTTCAATCAGAGGGTACCATCGTTATTATATCCAAATGTAATTAATTTAGACAGAGCTGTTTACCTTTCCTTTCATATTTAGGATTTGCCTTCATAGATGACTCCTGGAAGAAGAGAAATTGTAGTAATTGTTACCCAAGACGGAGAAAAGGCAAAATAGTAAACCAATACAAAAATCGCCATATGCAAAAGAAATCGGAGAGTTAAAGTACATTGAAGCGGAGTAACAAATCCTGTGCCTGAGCAGCATCAATATCATTTTCGACCTTTTCCCTGAAGAATAAACAAATCAATCAAAAACACAAGTTAAAAGTAAGTCATTGATAAGAACAAGGATATCAAATTATAAGGATTAAACTAGGTCGAAGACAATTACACTTTAGGTAAAATGGGCTTTTGTGCTTTCTTGGGAAGAGCTTTGGGTGCAAATCTCACCTACAGAAATTCATAACAATTAATAATTTACCCAATTATCTAAAATTTAAGAAAGGGAACAATCAAACTGATTCTATTAATCATACCTTCCTCGGTGCATTGGCTTTGGAAGCCTCTGAATCCATTATTAATCAAATAACCAGCTTCTGGATCACAACAAAAGAAGGCATTTCATATAACGTGATACATTGACAGATTTTGATGCTCGATGTCTATGGTAATGATCTAAGGTCGAAAATATGACAACATTACAAATAACCCACAAGTTTTGAGGTCTATCCCTTTGTCTGCATATATAAACGATAACTGATAGAACCCAGAAACTGTGTCGTGTATGTGCAAATAATCAAGATATGTACACGCGCAAAAATCTTGGTGATATAATATTATAGAAGTCATCAAGCTCTCACCTTTTTATACGATCATATGGTTATCCAATCTTGATTGGATGTAAACACGAGAGAAAGAAGGGGGAATGTTGAGGGTTGTGTTAGAGAAAGGATGAAAGAGAAGGTAATGGGCGGCCAGCTATACATACGTTAGGGCTTTAGAGGTTTATATAAGTGAAGGGTCTGTATGCCTTAGACAGCAAATACATGCCAGTTCTGCTACAGTGCGAGTATGCGACACCTATTGTCAACCCACCGTGAGTTGGTCCAACCAGTTAGATTCCTTTTTGTTTTAAATGATTTACTATTTGAACAATCTAAAATGACAATACAATGTGCTGATAAAAAATAGTTAACTGTAAAAATAACTTTTTATTTAAATTATTTAATAATATATTGTGGCATAGCATTTTGTAAACAAATTTGTCGCCATATGTTGTACACCAAATATGATTGTTTGAAAAATTATACACGTACGAGGCCCATGCTCCTCGTAACGTAGTGGTGAGAACTGGCCGAGCAGCTCATCGGCTCAGCCGCCGAATCATAGAAAAGAGACTCGTGGACGGCTCGAGCTCGTCAAACAGTACGAGCCGAGCGGAGCGGGTTGACTCACTTGGCGTGCCGAACCTACTCGGCTCACCCACGGGCAAATAGCTCCTAGCTCGCATTAACAGTGACCAAAACGGTCACTTTTTCGGTCATTGAACTATAAAAAATGACCTTTTTGGCTAGTTTATTGATTTATTTTTTCCTTCTCCCTTTTTTTTTTTAACTCTATAAACGCTTCAACTCATTTTCAATTTTTTTCACATAACATCCCAACTCTCACTCTCTTCCATTTTCTATAATCTACTACATTTTAATTATTCAATATCAATTATCACACTACAAATTTACAATTACAATCTTACAAATAAACTTTCTTTCAATTCTTGATTACTTTTCATACTCTTTATTTACTTACTTAATTACTTACTATATATTTTATCGCAATTCACAAATGGATTAACACTTATTTGTTGAGAACTTGTTCGATATCGATGATGAATTACATATGACGCTGTAAAGTCAATTTATAATGAATTTTTCAGTCTGAACAAAGTACTCATTCTCGAAAATATTCCAAATTTAAATGCTCATGGAAGTGATTCAATTGGATGACGCTGATGTTACCAGAGTGGAACATGAGGAGGAACAGGAATTAGATATTCTCGTATAAGAAGGAAGCGAAAGGCGAAATAGACAAAATATTGGGATCACTTTAAATTGATTCCAACTGATCGTGTGGTTGTTGGATTCGCAGAGTCTAAAGTAATATTTAAATACTTTCAACAATGATTGGAATAGCAAAAAGGCATTGGTACCATCCACCTCAACTGTAGCTACAAAGCATGTAAGGCCAAACACGGGCTTTTTGTTGTCGGTCATACGTAATTGCAATTTGGTAGTCCAGATACCGGTTCTACTTCTTCGCCACTTTCTATGTGGATATATTCGAACGAGAAAACTCGAATGGGAATGGTGAAATTCGTTGTCGCCACTGAGTGGCATCTAGTAATAGCGGACAACTAATATTTCGTCTCGTACGTGAAAGAATATCTTCAACCTAGCTATGTTTGGGTAAGTCGAAACAATTTTCCTTCAAATACAATAGAATATTTCTTCATGCAAAGAAACAATTGATTATCAATTTGCAAAATATGGGAATGTTATCTTTAATTTCAGATATATGGGAAGAGATTAATAAAAGAGGTTATATAGCTCCAACTGCACACTACATAGACTCACTTTGATGTATGTATAAAAAATTATTGTTTTTAAAATTATTGAGTTCACTCACAACGCTAACAATATATATAACATTATTATGAACATTATTTGAGAACATTATTGCGAGAGTAAAATTCGTTCTTTTACATTCGACAGCGCTAGTGTTAATAAAACAGTTATCGATAAATTGTGTAGAGTACTGCAACCCGATTTCGGTGGTTATTTATTTCATATTCATTATGTGTGCCGTATTTTTAATTTAATTGTGGACGATGATTTGAAACATACTAAGAATGAAATTCAATGAATTAGTGATTCACTAGTATATATTACGATTTCATCTAGTAGAAAATAAGTCTTTGAGTAATTTTGTGCCGAATTTGGGATGACGAATACGAAAATATTTGTTAGTGACGTAGGATATTGATGAAACTTCACTTACTTATTATTAAAATCATGCGATTATGTTGAACATTTAATAACTGAATTTTATAACAATTGGCATAGTAAAAACGATGATGAAACTATTTTAAATGAATTCAATTGGCTTTTAGCTTTTAAAATTTAAAAAAAAAAAATTGACAAGTTTTTATTACTCTACAAATATTTTGTCCGAAATTTAGTATTTCACTAGCAGTATGGTGTTTAAACATTTTTATATAATTGTAAAGACTTTTCATAAATACAAAAATGACCCTAATTATTTTAGTACAATTATATATTTTATGGAATTAAAGTTAGAAAATATTGGAAATACTTGCCTATGTTATGTCCTATAGCATGCATCATGAATCTCCGATACAATTTATCAGGTACTAAATATGTAATTAATCGGATTTCAAAAGTTTTAACTTTTAATACACATATCACTTATAAAATTTAAAACAAACTTTATGTGAAATGTATGAATTATATGCAGAATGAATAGGTGCAAATATTAGTCGAATACCCTCTGCACCTACTCCTTCATCTGATATTGAAGAAGACGATGCTGAAATATTAACTTTATTCGAAGGCATTAACACGTATAGATATGATGCAAATGCAATAGGTTCCTTTAGTAGTATTTATCTACTACTGCAATCAAATATCGGGCATAAGTCCAAATGTATTGACTACTGAATTAATTGATTATTTTAATCATAATATGTCTAAAAATAAAACAAATAAATAAAGTACATAAGAAATAATAGAATTCCGACGAAAGTACGAATGACGATGTCCAATGGTTTCACTTCTAATGCATGTACTCAAATATCGAGTAATAGTCCAAATGCGTTGCCTGGTGAATTAATTGATTATTTTAATCATAATATGTCTAATAATAAAACAATTAAAAAAAGTTCATAAGAAATAATTGAATTCCGACGAAAGTACGAATGACGATGTCCAATGGTTTCTGCGATTGCAAAAGACCTACTAACACCTCCGATTAGCACTATAACTTCGAAATATGCTTTTAGTGCATGTAAGAGGGTTTAGTCCGAGATTAGGAGCCAACTAAAAGAAGATATTTTGAAGTATTAATGTGCTGAATGATTGACAAAATGCTCATTTTTTTCCTACAAGATAAATATGCCGAAATTATATGTCGTCAAGTAAGTGATATGTAATTTAACAACATGACTCAAAATTTGTTATTTTATAATACTGTTTAAAAATGTTTTTTTTTAAAAATTGAACAAATTGTTCGTGTACAATTTTTAGCTCCACCTACCCGAAATTTGAGTAGTCGGTCTCAAATTTGGATAAAAGAGGGGAACTTATCTATTTATAATTAAAAAAAAAAGAATTAAACGAGCTCGTGATCCGAAACTTGACTCAGCCAACGAGCCACGAGCTTGAGAGGCAAGCCGATCGGCTCGTGGCTCATGGGCATTAGGGCCGAGCCAATCCACCAATAAAAATTCTTTTTTACAAACGTCCCATTGGTCAATCAACTTTCTCAGTTGCTTTTAGTTCATGTTTGATAGCTATTAAAACAATTTTTTTCTTAAACTCATTTTCAACCACACATTTTCACAATAAAATAATTTGCACATAAACTCAAAAAATTTCTTACTTTTTAACTACACATTCTCCAAAAATTACTATTCAAAAACTCATTTTCCCTCAAAAAACTCATTTTAGTGATTGTCAAATAGAGACTTAATTGTTCACTAAAATTGAACAAAAAAATATTCCATTAGTTACTTTACAAATTGTTATCAAGGTTAAATGCATGGCAAGTTGCTTTGAGCTGAGTTACATTCAGGTCACTCATCTTTAACTTAGTGTGATGTCACTTGTGGGTTGTCCAACTCTGGACTGAGTTGAACTTGGATCGCGAATCTTTAGTTTGCTTCTGAATTTGGTTACTTATCTTTAATTTGATGTATTTTGATACAATTAGGTCATCCAATTTCGATTTGTTTACATATTTGGTCTTTTTGTCCAATGCTCCATCAGTTTACTTAACCTAATATAGAATTTGGATGTTAAAGTAACAATATACATCACTCATCTTATAATAACACTTTTCAAAAGAAAAAAAAAACATTTAAACTAAAAACACAACTCATGGAGTGGGCAAATCAAAGAATCATTAAACTCACGAAATGATATGTGCAATCATGTCAAGGGATTTAGATGAAATATCTAGTGATCAAGAGGAATTTAATTTTTCACACCACCATGCTATTGAAAAAAAATAAATGTGTGATCTATTCAATACGCTTCAAATATATTACTGTCACCATTAAATCATTGCTGTGATAATGAAAAATCGCACATCCGAATCATGAAATAGTCAATACTACATTGATTGTGAACACTTTTATCTATAAATAAAATATAAGTTGAATCACATTGCACTTCTCAACTCAAGCACCCAACTTATAATAGCAAATGATCATAGGCACTTTGTTAGCATGCTCAATATCAAACAACTACAATAACAAATAAATAAATATAAAATTCATTTATTATAAAATTGTTATTATACTATAAAAAAAAATTATATTAGATGGACACAACTCAATAGTTCCAACCCAAGTCGATTCGAGGGTGAATCGCTTTCACCTTAGGGTGACTGACGGAGGTAGTTCCAGCCTTAATGAGGATGCACCGGTGGGAGTGGAGCCCTGATCGTAATGAGAGTGTTGGGCAGCTTCTACTTCCTATTTTATTTGTTTTTATTTGGTTGCTTATTAGGTGAGGGCTTTCCGTATTCAAGTCGAGTCTTTTAGTTTATTTTGTTACCTTATTATTTATGGTCCTTTTATTTAGTTTCCTTACTCTTTTATGATTGTTTTTATTGAGTCAGATTCTTATTTAGCCAACGTGTGAGTCTCGCTCTTTAAAACTCATTTTTCCTCGAACTCTTTTCTATCAAATATTCTTCTAATAAAATAGTTTTGCATGTAAATTCACATTTTTTCTACTTTTTAACTACATATCTAAAAATAATAATTAATTTTTACAAAATCTATTCTGAAAAATTGAAGCTTAAAAAGTAGCTTAATGTGAGTTGTAATTTAGATTTAGGATAGGACTTCAAATATATTGAATATGGAACACAGAGAATTTCTCTCCCAAATTCAATCTTGATTGTAATTGAATGCGTCATATACCATGTTATTGTACGCAAACATATAATGAACTCCGAAATAACACTCAACTAATAACGTAGTAGTAAAAAAGAAGATGAATCAAAAAAGTAAAGCAAAGAAAAACCTAAAAACATATTCAACTCTCTAATACATTGTATATGTAACTATATATCCAAACATAGCGCACACTTATTTTTTAGAGAGCAATTTATTATTAACTAACGCAGTCAAAAGAAAAATTACTTAAATCAAATTCCATCTCCAATTCTTCACAGAATTCAATCTAACGTCCTCATATTTATTTTTTTTTATTTTTCTGAAGACTTAGATTTCTAAGTCCCGCCCCACTAATCTTGAAGAGTGACGGCCTTTCCCCTGATTCTCCACCTAGGTAAATCGAATGCAATCACAATTTATACACATTTGGGCCAAATATTCGGGAAGCGGTTTTTCTTTTTGAGGACCCCCCCCCCCCCCNACCCTTAGAGGGGTGATAGAGGACGCTATGATTTTGTCTCCACAAGGTATCTGCTTTCCAACATAAATATTACCTTCCAACTGTCGTGAAAATTCTAATCTCCGATACTACATAAAAAACCCTCCTACTTTATCACAATACCATGCCCGTGAGGACATTCTAACATATTCATTACTTGTCGAAACGAAGGCAAATGGGTAAAAAACGTAGACCTTACATAATGTGTGAATTTTAAAAATCCTAAGAAATTTCACTACTGGACTCAAGTGCAATGAAAATGTAAATAAGATAATATAAGACAGTTTTACAAACTCCGGGTTGACAAATTGTGTTACCCTCTTACTCATGCAAGTGAGTAAACCTTCTCATTTTGTAGAAACCATGATAGAACTGTTGGAAAAAATAATTTATCGTCATATAGATCGTTCATGTTGGATCATCAAAAACTTGAAGACTGAAGTGGAAGCGTACTTGAATCAGACATGGTAATCGCAATAAACATGTCCTACTATTTTAGTCTTCTATATCAACACGTTGTTCCTTTGTTTCTCTCTGAAAATGTGAGTCGGAATAGAATGAACAGAACGTGTGATCCGGGACCATAACCGTATATATATACTAACGGCCCATTGACCTAATTCGACCAATCATGAAATTTGGAACATACCTGGTCTCTCATATAAGTCCATACTTTAATTAGATATTTTAAAGCCTAAACTACTGAAACCTTATTAGATCACTTTAAAGGGGTTTAACCAAAATTGATAATTTTTAATTTAGAGGAAATTATAGCCTCATGGATTTTTAAGATACAATTTTCATAAATCCATAATCAACTTTAATAATACATAAATCATGTTTTAATTAATGGTTTTTAAATTAATTTTTATTTACATCAATCCTACACAATTTCAAACTCTAATTATTTCATTTTCTCACCACACTCTCTCCCTGCCGACCTGTTTTCTCCCACCTCTCTCTATCTCCTCGCCGCCTCGACGACACCACCACCACTGGCACCACCGCATCGGTACCACAACCGCCTCTATCTATTATCACATCTCACCATCTCTCCGTCGCGAAGCCTCTCGTCTCACCTTCTCTTTGTCGCGAAGCCACCTCTGAGTTAGACGAAACCGGTGCTGGTGGTGTTAATGAATATCAGATTTTGCAACATCGACCGACCATGGCGGTGATGCCAAATGGACGCAAGTTTTTTTTATTGATGGCTTGTTGATAGTGTTACAGTGTTCTCCGTTGGTTAGATCGGGGCGAGGTGTGGGTGATGTGTGGTTGTGGTGGTTGTTCTAGCAGCGGAAATTTTGGTGATGTATGTGGTTGTGGTTGGATCTGGTGTGAGGTGGTGGTGTGCGTTGATGGCAGGTTGCGTTGATGGTGGTGTGGGCTGTGTTGGTGTGCGAGGTAGTGGTGGTGACTGTAATTGCGTCGACGTGGTGGATCTGTGGTGGTCTGTAAGATCTGCGAGAAGCGAAGCAGATCTGTGAGAGGAGACGGTGGTTGTTATGTGGTTGTGTACAGTAGTTTTGTTGTTGGCGATGGGCATCTCGAAGTGGTGGTGGATCGGTGTTAGAATGCAGTGGTGTTTTTTTGCGATGTGTTGATTTGTTTAAGGTGGTGTTGCTGTCGGAAGCTGGTGGTGGTTCTGATGGTGGCGATGGCAGTGATGTTGCTGGAGGGAATGATGAGGTGGTGCTCACAAGATGGTTGTTGGTGGTGGTCACAGATTATTTGATCGTTTGTGACCATTAAATTGGTTAATCTGTGACAAATAAATAATATGTGACCTAAAAATTATTAATTTGTGACTAATAATTTGATAAACTGTAATATAAATATAATTTGTGATTAATTAATTTGATATTTTGTGATCATAAAATAAATTGTGTGACTTATAAATTTTGTGATTTGTGACTGATGAAAAAATTGTGATTTTTAAATTTTTAATTTGTGATTGATGAACAAATTGCGACATTAAAATTTTTGAATTGTGACCAAATTGCATAGATCAGTAACTTTAATATATTTAATTAATTAAATATATAATTAATTAATTAAATCATAAATAAATTT
>CAIGRB010116681.1:2563-13206 GCA_903798255.1 Fraxinus quadrangulata
TTCATATGATAAGTCTCTTCGTACCTCCAATGTTCGATAACCCATCATATGATTAGGATCATGAACATATTTTCTGAGCGTCGAAACATGGAACACGTTATGCACTACTACGAGTTCAGGTGGTAAGACAAGTCGATAAGTCGCCACACCAATCCTTTCAAGAACTTCAAAAGGTCCAATAAATCGTGCTCTGAACTTTTCCTTTCTACCAAATCTCAATACACCCTTCATTGGTGCTACATTCACAAAAATCTTTGTCACCCACTTGAAATTCCAAATCCTTTCTTCAACCATCAGTATAACTTTTCTGTTAGTCTTATGCTCTCTTTATTCTTGCTCTAATCTTATCAACTACCTTAACTATTTGTTTAATAATTTCAGGACCTAAAATTCTTTTCTCTTCAACCTCATCCCAATTGATAGGGGTTCTGCTCTTCCTACCAATAAGAGCTTCATATGGGGCCATGCTTATGGTAGTTTGGAAGCCATTGTTGTAAGCAAACTCCACTAAAGATAGATGTGTCTCCCAACTATTGCCAAGATCTAAAACACATGCCCTCAACATATCTTCAAGAGTTTGAATAGTTCTTCTCCATATGTGTGTGGATGACAAACAGTGCTAAATTTCAATTTCGTCCCCATGACCCCTTGTAAGCTTCTCCAAAACTTTGATGTGAACCTTGGGTCTCTATCGGAAACAATGGTGACTAGAACTCCATGTAATTTGACTATCTCTCTGATGAATAATTGTGCGAGTTGTTCCATGTTGAAATTTACTTTGATTGGGTGAAAATGAGCTGACTTTGATAAATGATTAACAACTATCCAAATAGCATAGTGACCTCTTGCGGACCTTGGAAAGCCTACTACAAAGTTCATCGCTATATGTTTCCATTTTCATTATGGAATAAACAACGATTTCAGGTGTCCCGATGGATTTTGATGTTCTACCTTGATCTGTTGATAGAAGATACATTTCTTCATGAATAGACCAATTCCTCTTTTCATGTTTTTCCACCAAAATATATCTTGGAGATCTCGATACATTTTTGTACTGCCTGGATGTACAGCGTACGAGGTGGAATGAGCCTCTTCCAATAGCTCATTTCTTATACTTTCATCCTTAGGTACACACAACCTTCCTCTAAAAGTCAGCGTGTTATCTCCCGATACTTCAAATCCAATACATTTGAACTAACCTCAATTTTAATCTTCTATAGAAATAGATCCTTATCATGTGCTTCTTTGATTTGATCCCAAAGAGTAGGTTGAATCATAAACATTTTTTTCTTGTTGTAGTATGAGTTGGCGGCATGACAAGTTCCAATCGCATTTTCTTAAAGTCCCTTATCAAGTGTTCTTGCACCGTGGATAAAACAGCTAATAACAATCCTATCTTCCTACTTAAGACATCTGCGACTATGTTAGCCTTACCTGGATGGTAAAACATTGTACAGTCATAATTTTTAACTAACTCCAACCATCTCATCTATCTCATATTCAGTTCTTTTTGTGTGAAGAAGTATTTGAGACTCTTATGGTCCGTATAGATTTCACACTTCCCTCCATATAGATAATGACGCCATATCTTTAAGGCGTAAACTACCACTGCAAACTCCATGTCATGCGTTGGATAGTTCTATTCATAATGCTTCAATTGTCTTGAGGCATAAGCAATCACTTTTCCATGTTGTATCAGAACACAACCTAAACCCTGCTTGGAGGCATCGCTATATATTACGAATCCTTCACGTATCATCAATATAGGAGCCGAAACTAATCTCTACTTAAGTTCTTGAAAACATTTTTCACAATTTTCCGTCTACTAAGACTTCGCACCCTTTATAGTCAGTTAATGTCATCAGACTGGTGTTTTTTATAAACCCTCCATATATCTCTAATAATAGCCAGCCACCCCTAATTACCTCTTGTAGGATTCGACGTACGTCTCAATTCCATGGGCCACTAGTTCTTACCTAGGGTTATCCATATTCAATAATTGGCACTAAGCCTATTGAATTAAATCAGGTTTTCATCATTGTCTAGGGTTTATTTGGTATCAAATACTCAACAAACATCTACCTTGATACCAACCCACCTGCAAAGAAAAAGGAAGAAAAAAAGGCAGTTTAGTAGTAGTACAATATAGTTTCAAAACAACTTGAAACGCTACATACCTTTACAGATGTTTAGAAGTGTAAAATAGCTTTCAAATTTTACTAGGGATAGCACTTTAGTCCCCATATCTGTAGGGTTACAGTATGCATACACTTTCTCAAGTTTTACCAAATTTTCAGATACTACATCCTTAATAAAATGCAGTCAAAGATCTATATATTTAGTGCATTCATGAAACGCCGAATTTTTACACAAATGATTAACATATTGACTATTAGAGTATACTATCATATTGTCACTTAAAACACCTAATTCATTAAGCAAGCCTCTAAACCACGAGAGCTTATTTAATACTTTTGTAGCAATAATGTACTTAGATTCAGTGGTAAATAAAGCAACTATATGTTGGAGTTCAGACTTCCAACGCACACAAGAGTCACACAAAGTAAACACATAAAGAAAGTAGATTCCATGTTATCTTTATCACCACTATTGTCCGCATCTTTCAAACCTTTATGTTTCACGTCTCCTTCAGCATATTTATAAACTAACCCACATCAAAAGTACTCTTCAAGTACCTAAACAACCACTTCAACTCCAATGTTTGGAACAAGATTAGACATGTACCTACTTAACATACGTACCGTGAAAGCCAAGATAGGTCTAGTACATACCATAAGGTACATAATAGAACTAATAACATTAGAGTAAGACACTTCACTCATAAAATCCTTTTCATCTTCATTAGCAAGCAATTGGTCTTCAGACAGTATAAAATGGTTTCCAAGAGGCACAAAAATAGGTTTGCAGTCAAACTTTCCAAATTTTTTCAAAATTTGAAGTACATAAGGAGTTTGATACACATAGAAACGAGAATTAGACCTGTCATGGTTAATCTCTATACGAAGGATCCTCATAGCATGTCCTAAGGTTTTCATGTCAAATTCTTTCCCTAACTCCATTTTAATCTTGTTTACCACTTTCATGTTAGGTCTAATTAATAACATGTCATTTACAAAAGTAACAAATACACACACTCCTCATTAACGTCGTGGTGCATATAATACAAGTAATGATCAAACTTATTCTCTTTGAAACTAATTGAAAGTAACTGTTTTAGCTCATATAGAGATCTTTTATAAAAAAACACACATGTTCAGTTTTAGACTTACTTTCAGAACTTTTGGGCTGACTCATAAAAATCTTTTCATCAAGATCACCATATTAAAAGACAATTTGGACATCAAGTTCGTAAATTTCTTAGTCATACTAGGCAATAAAAGCAAGCATGACCCTAATAGTAGTATACTTGACAACGGGAGAAAAGATTTCAATAGTCTATCCCTTCTTTGTTTGTGTATCCTTTAACTACTAATCTAGCCTTATATGTCATGAGCTCACTCTCATTAGTTCTATCCTTGATTTTATAGACCCATTTGCAACCCACTGTGGATTTATCCACAGTCTCGGAACTAGATACCAAGTTTGATTCTTACTAAGAGAGCTCATCACTTCTCTCATGGCACCTAGCCATTCCTCACTTTTTTTCAATTCTCACAGCTTCATCATAGGTTTTGGTTCCCAATCCACTAGTTCTTGGTAATTAGCGTAAGTTATGGTATAGTGAGATAATCTTTGGGATTCTCTACGTGGTCTCATGCCTCTATTTCTAGCCAATTGAGAGTCGGCCAAAGGGTTTTGGTCAATGAGATTGTCATCTACAATCTCCTCATCACTTTCTATATTTTACTGATTTTGTGTATCAGTCTCTACCTTACTTGAGATATTGGGGATGTGGACACTCACTCGCTCCACCTCAATCGATTACTCTTCCCTAGTAGTTTCTAGCTATTTCCCACTTTCAATGCAAGGTTTCTCAGATCATTAAATGCGACATCACGACTTACGATAATTCTTACATCCTTTTGACTTCTTTCCTATAACATATATCCTTTAACACCTTTGGGGTACCCTAAGTTCTAAGCAGCACAACCAAAAGTGCTAAGCATAGAATAGTCAGCACATTTACTATAAAAAATCTCGTATAGAGTATCACCGTTTAAAGTAAAAGATGGAGTAATACTAGTTAAATAACATGCAGTCATAACAACTTCACTCCAAAAAGACTTACTCACACCAAAACTCAATATTATACATCTAACTTTATCAAGCAGAGTACGATTTATCTTTTCAGCAACTAGTTTTACTTGTGAGTGTAAGGCACAATCTTATGTCTGATTATGCCAGGTTCATTGCACAAATTATCAAATTAAGCATTGCAAAACTCGAGACCATTATTATTACGCAAATATTTTACCTTCTTGCCTATCTGGTTCTCCTTCTTAACTTTCCAATTTTCGAAATTTACAAAAGTTTCAAATTTATCTTTAACAAGGTAAACCCACACACGTCTGGAGAAATCATCAATAATAGATCGAAAATATTTGTTGCCACCAAAAGTGGGATTGCTCATCGGACCCCACAAATCAGTCCGAATGTATTTTAACACTCTAAATATCTTGTATGTACTAGATGAAAATGACATCATATGATGTTTACTAGGCACACAATGATCACAAAATGGCATGTCCAAAACACGATCATTACCAACACATCCTGATTGTTAAGAAACTTAAGTCCTTTAACACTAACGTGAGCTAACATGTTGTGTCACTTCTGTATGTGATCAATGTCAGTGATAGTGAATATAAACAACCCTTCACCTCAGTATGCTTAATATATATATGCCATTTCTTCTAGTACCTTGAATGCTCTAAGTGCTCCATTACAAGAGTACCTAGTAAAACCAGTGCGCTCTATCTCCCAAATAGAGATTAGGTTCTTACTCATATGTGGAATATACCTTTCAGTGTGTGCACAAAACCACTGTCAAATCTGATATTTGATTTCATTCTTGACATCCTTATAATTATTAGGAATAGCATTCAAAAGGATAATAGCTTTATACTCATCAGTAATCTTTTCACCACAATTTTTAATGTCTTGACCCAATTTATCAGAAATATCACGATTGTCATCTAACTCTTTTGAGAGATCTATTTTGAAATTGAAAAAACTTTCAAGTAAGAAAACTTTGTTGGGCATGGATTAAGTCAAATAAAGCTCCTCAAACTGATTTAAAGTTTTTCGACAATATCATATCTGCTAACTTTTCACAAAATAATATTAGACAAGTGCAAGATAATATAGGTATAAGCAAGTTCGTCAAACTCTTTTTTTTTATCCTAAGTAATAGTTGCAACAAAAGAATTATTAATGGTTTTTGAAACTTTTTGCTTTACTAAAATTTCTTTCATCATTTGTTACCAAATAGAAAAATTATCTTTACCATTAAAGACGCCCAATTCAAAATGGTGCGTAGACATCTTAACAAATAAGACATGTAGCACGTAAACAACCAACAAAGAGAAAACCATACAAAGAATGTCCTAAGAGTTGCAGTTATACACTGATCTAAATTTCCAAGGATTATCAGAGATTCGAACCTCAATCACAAGGAAATTGTCAAGTGGATAAGGTCAACGGTAACAACTATGATAATATCACAATTTAGGCAAAGCACCATAAATTCTAGCAACAGGCAAGACCACAATCATATTGGTCACCCCACATGATGACCTGCTATTGCAGTAATGTAAAGAGCTTCAGTCAATTTAACAGAATGGGCATGTTTGTGGTCTGTCACAAGGAAAAATGCTATTAACATTAAGGATTCAAGTCCTTAACTAAATTAGCAGTGGAACTTAACACATCAGCACGCTGTAAAAATCACAGCAACTCAGATTCGATTTTCATGCTATAAGGATCAGTTAAGACACAAAATCAACAGCCCAATACGGAGATCCAAAGCTCTGATACCAAATTGTAGTGGAAATACAATCCCTAGCAAGTATAGATAGTAAAATACTTAGTTAAATAACAATATAACAATAAGGTTGGCCTTTAAAGATGGATCTTAAATCTTAACACGAGTCTCGAAGTTCTGTTGAGCAAAATGTCCAGCTTCGAAGGTCCGTTTGTGGTCACTCTAACTAGATTGAGGAAGAAGAGATGGAGGTGAAGGACATAGGAAAGCTACCGTCGACACAATTAATTGTCAATCGACCAATTGTACCAATTATACTCCTTCAATCATCGAATTGGAAGAATGAATGATTAATCGAGTTTTATCTTGATTTTCTTTGCTGAAATTTTGAGGACCTGCTAGTATCCTCGTGTCCAGCGAAGGTTGTTAAGGCAGCGGAATATAGTGCTAACCTTTTGTTGGAGTTGGTGAAGCCAGTCCTAATTTCCAATTCCGTCGAGGCAGCTGCAGCTACAACGCCTTACTTGGCAAAGCCATTGCTAGTTTCAATGGCAAACATGTAAGTATATTATAGACTGCATTAATCACGATTTCCGACAAAGCTGTCTCATACTTCGGACAAACACTTTGTACTCATTAGTGAAGGTCATCAAGGTAATTGAATCTTTGGTGAAGCTCTTTTAATCTGGTAAGTGCGAACCTCAAGCACAAGCAGGAATAATTTATGCTTCAACTTATGGACTTCATGAGGCCCTTGATAACCTCCGATATGTTGAATTTTGACCCAAATTTCTTTAGATATTAGTGGTTTGAACGAAGATGCCTTGAAGAAGTTTAAAGATAGACCAAGGAAAAGAAGTCGTTGTGCACCACTCGCTGGGCGCGAGCTATGCCGCTCAATCGTTGATGTTATCCGGGGATTTTTTTTTCCATTTTTCGATTCGTTTTTTATCATCTTTCCTTCTAAAACATATTCTCTTGTATTCTATGTAAACTCCACGTGATTTTGGCTTTGAATAGCATTTGATACACAACATTGATGTTAGTGGTGGCAATGGGCTGAGCCGAGCCGACTTGGCCCATGCCCGTACGAGCTCGAGCAGGAGCCGAGCTAGTGACCAACGAGCCGAACTTAAGCTCGGCTAGTTGGTTTCTGGGCGAGCTTAGCTCGTGTACGAGCTTGCCCCAAAACGAGCCGCTCGGGCTCGCCGGGTCCTTTTAAAATTTTATTTTTTTATACAAAACCTAAAATTCAAAAAATATATACACATACACATTTTCTAATTTTTTTTTTGAAATATACATTTTCCAAAACATTTGTAATTTTTAAAATAATGAGAAAAAAAATTTATTTGTTAAGTTTTATTTTTTGTTTACCCTTTTATACTATATTAAAAATTTAACCCTATATATATATCACACACACATTTTGTAAACAATTTTTTCAAATATACATTTGTCAAAATAATTTTTTTTTAATTTTTTTTAAAAAGATAAACCCTCCTCCTTTATCAGGGAGGACCGGCTACTTTTATTTCGAGTAGGTGGAGTTAAAAATTATACATGAACAACTTGTTACGTGTATAATTTTTTTAGAAAAATTATAAAGGTATAAAAATAAAATTTTGTGATTAATGCGATGAAATTAAATATCACTTACTTGATTACAAGCAATTTCAGCATATTTATCTTAAATTCGATAATTAGCATCTTACCAGTCCTTCACACACATTAACGCTTCCAAAATATCTTCTTTTTAGTCGACTCCTGACCTCAGAAAGAACCATCTTCCCTACACTAAAAGTAGACTTCGAAGCTATAGTAGTAACTGGAGGTATTAATAGATTTTTTACAATTGCAGAAATGATTGGTCATCGGCGTTCGTTATTTCGCCAGAATTCAATGACCTCTTTTGAACTTTTCCTAACTGATTTGTTACTAGGCAAGGTATGACTAAAGTAATCAATTCATTCAGATTTCAACGCATTTGGACTAGTATGCAGCGGAAGACAAACTACTACTACTAGAGGAACCACATGCATATGCAATTGAATCATATCTATATGAGTTCATGGTTTCGAATAAATTTAAAACTTCGGCGTCGTCATCTGTTATATTAGTGGGAGGAGGAGTTGTAGGTACACGAGTAATAGGTGTACCCATTCGTGAAGCATATAATTCATACATCTCACTTAACGTTTGTTCCAAATTCCTATAAGTAATAGATATATTAAAAATTAAAGCATTTGAAATATATATTCGCATGAAAATTGGGGGGTCATTTTGAAATCTCTTAAAAGCCCTATCAGTTATATAAAGACGTTCAAGAATCATACAACTAGTGGGATAATAAACACCATACAATATATTTGTACACTCATAAAAACTTGCCAAAAAATTTTTTATTTTAAAAACTAAATTCCAATCGTATTCATTCAAGATAGTATCGTCTTCGTCTATTGTTAAAACATTCAGTAATAAACGCTTCAAAACCTTCAAATGATTTTAATAATAAGTAAGTTAAGTTCCATTTATTGCCTACGTCATTAATAAAGATTTTTGTATGCGTCTTCCCACCTTACTCACAAAATTCCTCAAATGTTTGCATTCCTAATTCGGTTACTTTCATCATTAACATGATTTAAACCGTCTTATACCATTAAATTAAAAATTTGGTACACACATCGAATATGAAATAAATAACCACCGAAATCAGGTTGAAGTACTCTGTGCAATTTATCGATAACAACTTTATTTACAGTAGCGTTGTCGAACATAAAAGAACGAATTTTACTCTCGCAATTATATTCTTTAATTATTAACATAATAGCATTAAATATAGTTTGAGCATTGTGCGGGTAGTCAACAATTTTAAAAGTAATAATTTTTTATGCATGATCAAAAGTGGGTGTATATAGTGTGCAGTTGTAGCTATATAACTTCTCTTATTAATCCCTTCCCACATAGCTGAAGTTAAAGATATCACACCCCCATATTTTTCTAAATCCGCAATCAATAGTTTATTTGGATTAAGAAAATATTCAATTGTATCAGACCGAAGAGTATTTCAACTTACCCCAAAGTACCTCGATTGAAGATATTGTCGAACGTAGTTTACGAAATATTGGTTGTCCGCTATTGCTAGTGGCAACTCCGTCGCGGCAACGAATTTCACCATTCCCGTTCGAATTTCGTCCTCCGAATATATTCACGTAGAAAGTGGTGTAGTAGTAGCACCGGCGCCTGGAGTACCAAACTGTAGTTACGTTTGACTAGCTGGAAGAAGCCCATGTTTGGCTGCACTGTTTTTGTAGTGACAGTTGAGGTGGGTAGTTCCAATGCCTTTTTGCCATGCCAGTCGTTGTTGGCTTCATGAAGTCCATCGACCACACGACCAAAGTGAACCAATTTGCAATGGTCCCAACATTTTGCCTGCTTCTTCCCCTTTCTCTTCCCTCTTGCATCGGGAATATTTAATGTAAGTTCTTCATCTTGTTCCAAATTAATTGGAACACTAAGATTAACATCATCCAAATCAATTGGATGACTACTTTCATGAACGTCGAAATCTTCAATATTTTCTGGAATTGGTAATTCATTGAGACCGGCGAATTCATTCTCAATTTGATTTCGGGCATGTGTTTCGCCTTCCATACCGAACAAGTTTTCAACAAATACTCGTGTATCCATTTGCTAATAATAGAAATTGGATGTTGAAGATTTGAAGTAGAATGTAGAAACTAGAAATGTAGAATTGAGAAGTGAATGAAGATTATGTAGTAGTATATAAAATGAATTGTAAAAGTAAAATCAAGATAATAATGTAAAAAAATGTAAAAGATGAAGATGATAATAGAATGAAATGAATGAGCAGCTCATCTAGCGAGCTGGCCCGCTCGACTCGTGCTCGGGCTTGTCTTTTGAGGAGTCCGAGTGGCTTGTGGGCTGTCGAGTCGCTCGACTCGATTGCCACCACTAATTGATATATTTATTTCCATATTTTAGTGGATTCTCCTCCTCTACCAAATTTTTTCTGTTCTTATTGTGATGTGATCTTTACTTCATATTGTGTCATATATTCCAATCAAAAAAATATTCTTGTAATAGGCATCAGAAATATAGTGAAATCACATTTTCTATTCTTTCACCCGACCCTGCTACTAAGAAAGATGTTCACTTAAAATATCAGAGCAGCTAAGCAAGTGCAAACCTATGTAACATAAGCACGCACGAACCTCTGTGGGTCTTCATCATGGTGGACGAGGCCATGGCAGAATCCCATAGGAATAGCATCGAGCTATATACATTGCAGCCTAAAAAAATTATTAATCTGCCAAATTTCGTGACTAGTGGGCATGGATTCAGTTCTTTGCCTTGATGCGTATGTGAAGAGGTGTGAAAATTATAAGTGGAAGAAGTGCATTCCAGGTGTTTGGTGAAATGCCCAAGCTAAAACTCTGCCTCTGGACCTGATTTGTTGAAGTCCAGAGTTATGTGTTTTATGAATTCCAGTTACCGCCACGTCCTCTCCTGATTTATGCAAGAGCTCAATTGATAAATAAGTAGTGGAGAAGGTCTGGGACAGAATATTAGCACCTGGTTCTTCTTGCCTCCAGTGGAAGTAATTCCATACCTGCCCTCAACTCCTGCAGAAGTTGTCGATTCAAGCAAACGGAAAAGCACAAATGTAGTGCTTATA
>CAIGRB010116727.1:0-19031 GCA_903798255.1 Fraxinus quadrangulata
ACACTCCGTGTCTCCGGATGTCACAGAGACACGGTGCCGTACGTGGATCACTCAAAAAGAAATATAGAATAAATTAGTGTCATCTTAAGTTGATTAAGCACAAAGAAGCAACGAGAATTTCACTTGGAAGTTCAAAATCTTTGGAGGCTGGAGCAGACGGTGTTTTCAATAAGTTCACGCATTTGATGTCACTCGTAAATCCTTTCTAAACGCGGTTTTCCGACTTTTTAACCAGTATGTCACTGAAATCACATTTGGTCTACATATATAGCTAAAACCATGATTTTGAAAGTTAATAATCTCTTCTATGACATTTTAATCCATGCCAGCAGAAACTCGAATTCAAGATCTTTAGGTCACAATATTTAATCACTGATCTCATTAAGTTGGTACGAGTTATTCGTCCCATAAAATGTGTTGTTGAGAATAATTAAGAAAATCCTCCCAAAAATTTACCCAGCTTAAGCATGTAAACCGGGTTGGGCCGACCCGCCTGAGGCCCAGTATGGCCACCTTTTGACACCTAAAGGCCCAAAAGGCTCTGTTTTCTCAACTTTCTTCCTTTTCTTTTAATGAAATTTTACGTAAACAGCTCGTTCCTACTCTCTTTTCTGGAGAAAAAATGTAGCAATAATCTGTGATCCTGTGTATAATGAAAAGATGAGCTAAGTAGAAGAACTTGAATTGGTATATTTTTGCAATATTAAACTGTTTCTTTGATATTTTTTCACAAGTTTTACCAATTAATTATTCAGGAAATACAGTAATTTGAGCCTGTTTGAATGCGATAATGGTCAGTTTATTGAAAAGGAGAGTTCTTGTGTTTGCTTGTAATTCAGGTATGTTGTTCTTCTCCATTCTTTTTATTTTTAGAAAAATCTGTTGTATTTTCTTAAAAAGCAGGGTTATTGTATTTGTACATTTTACCGTAATCTCGATTTTTACCGCGTGTAGCCAAAGATGTTTAAACCTCCGGATGTCACGGAGACACGGTCCGTGACATCCGGACACTCCGTGTCTCCGGATGCCACGGAGACACGGTGCCCGTGACATCCGGAGACATGGTGTCTCCGGTTGTCACGGAGACACGCTCCGTGACATCCGGAGATTGTAATGGAGTTAGGAGGTCCGATAATTGTTTCAATATCAGATTTTACTATGATATATTGCCAACTATTTCAATCAAATTTCGCTTTCTCCAGTGTATCTCAGCTTACAGCGGACATTATAAGCCAACTGATGATAGACTTGACAGCTTATTATCATTTTTGAAGGAAAATGGATTCAACCTGGATGAAGTTGAGGTATGTCAGCTACATTTTGTGTTCCACGAACTATCACATGCACAGCCTTGACCATGGCTCTTGCCTTTTGCCGTCTTCCTGTAAATTATTTGATAAGTAGCATTGGGGACTCCAAGAGGGTTGAAGTGATTGTGAGGGTGTTTGGGGCTATTGCCTTTTTCAGATATTCTTAAAAAATTGTTAAAATGCACACATTAATATATAGTGCACAAGATGATAATAGAATTGTGCATCTTTTCAAAGCTTTTTAGTTCTTTTTTTTCTGTTTTTTGTTCACGTAATTGTGGTTCTGGTTTTTGTGTGAGATATAACAAATAGTATTAGTGAAAATTCCCTCACTGATATGCAAATTCTGGAGTTTCTGATTGAATTATACTAAAGGACAATGGATAAAATCACAGGAACTAAGCATTGCTCTTTAAAATATAGTTTGTGGTAAATAAGCATACCATCCTGCGACCATCAGGAGGTAGATAGTTTTGATATACACAAGTAGGTCTGAATGTAATATTTGCTATAGAGGTTTCTTCAGTGGGCTTGCTGTTCTCTCGGTGGCTCACACTGAGTTTCACTTCTGAATGTTAATCCTTTCTTAGTATTTATGGTGTGAGTAATATCCCTTGTCTTATGTATCAGATGTCTCCGGATGTCACGGAGAAACTTATGGCAGATTAATGTTACGAGAAAACTTAAATTGAGATTATCCTGACATAGTTCCTTTCTTTTCTTATTTGGGAAATGGAGATTGAAAATGAAATATGTTTGAATATTTCCTGTAAGGCAGAATAATT
This sequence comes from Fraxinus quadrangulata, assembly GCA_903798255.1. Classification (NCBI taxonomy): domain Eukaryota; kingdom Viridiplantae; phylum Streptophyta; class Magnoliopsida; order Lamiales; family Oleaceae; genus Fraxinus; species Fraxinus quadrangulata. The sequence goes on from CAIGRB010116727.1 coordinate 2,096, forward strand.
ATGCTTTCAGTGGGTGCGTCATGCCAAATGGACACTGGACAGTTAAAAGATACAGAATTTGGAGATAGTTTATTTTCTTTTTAGTCTAGCATACGTATGAAGAAGATGTGCTGCCAATAATCTTGTAAAGATTAACATCCTAGAATCTAGAATATGATTTTGCGAAGGTATTGAATGATTTGGTCATATTAGCTTTATTAATCTAAGTGAAGTCAACAGCAATGTTATCTATGCATCTCACTCTGTAAGCTTTTAAATATTCCTGGTTTTCGTGCAATTTAAGACACTTGGTTCTCCTACAGGTTTTGGATCGGGGTGAGAAAATTGAATTGCTGGTAGATAAAACTGAAAGCCTTCAGTTCCAGGTAATAAATACTCCCCCTTTTGCTCTGTCCCCAGTGAAAGAAGACACTTATTATTCATGTCAACTTGCTTGTGGATAATTGCTCAGGCCGACAACTTTCAAAGGCACGGAAGGCAGTTACGTCGGAAGATGTGGTTGCAAAGTCTCCAAATGAAGCTGATGATTGGGGGAGCTATTCTTATCCGTGACATCCGGACACGGAGACATGGCATCTCCGGATATGACGGAGACATGGCACCATGTCTCCGTCACATCCGGACACAGTCGTTCTCGATGCCAAATTCCGCCGTTTTTTGCAAGTCGATTTGTAAAATATCGCCGACAAGTCGGTTTGTAATTTTTTTTTTTTATTATATTATATCAGTGGAGCAAACAAGTAAACAAAATAGGAAGGATTTTTTGGCCTATATATATTATTAGTCAACAATTGTAGGCAACCAGTGGGGACAATATAGGAAATAAAAATGCTTCCCAAATGAATAGTAAATATTGGGTGTATTTCCTTAGTCAACAATTGTAGGCAATCTATGGGGACAATTTAGGAAAAAAATGCTTCACAAATGAATAGTAAATAGTGGGTTCCCTCTTTTAATATAGTAGAGATTATATTATATCAGTGGAGCAAACGAGTAAACAAAATAGGAAGCATTTTTTGGCCTATATATATTATTAGTCAACAATTGTAGGCAACCAGTGGGAACAATATAGGAAATAAAAATACTTCCCAAATGAATAGTAAATATTGGGTGTATTTCCTTAGTCAACAATTGTAGGCAATCTATGGGGACAATTTAGGAAAAAAAATGCTTCACAAATGAATAGTAAATAGTGGGTTCCCTCTTTTAATATAGTAGAGATTATATTATATCAGTGGAGCAAACGAGTAAACAAAATAGGAAGCATTTTTTGGCCTATATATATTATTAGTCAACAATTGTAGGCAACCAGTGGGAACAATATAGGAAATAAAAATACTTCCCAAATGAATAGTAAATATTGGGTGTATTTCCTTAGTCAACAATTGTAGGCAATCTATGGGGACAATTTAGGAAAAAAAATGCTTCACAAATGAATAGTAAATAGTGGGTTCCCTCTTTTAATATAGTAGGGATTATATTATATCAGTGGAGCAAACGAGTAAACAAAATAGGAAGCATTTTTTGGCCTATATATATTATTAGTCAACAATTGTAGGCAACCAGTGGGAACAATATAGGAAATAAAAATACTTCCCAAATGAATAGTAAATATTGGGTGTATTTCCTTAGTCAACAATTGTAGGCAATCTATGGGGACAATTTAGGAAAAAAAATGCTTCACAAATGAATAGTAAATAGTGGGTTCCCTCTTTTAATATAGTAGGGATTATATTATATCAGTGGAGCAAACGAGTAAACAAAATAGGAAGCATTTTTTGGCCTATATATATTATTAGTCAACAATTGTAGGCAACCAGTGGGAACAATATAGGAAATAAAAATACTTCCCAAATGAATAGTAAATATTGGGTGTATTTCCTTAGTCAACAATTGTAGGCAATCTATGGGGACAATTTAGGAAAAAAAATGCTTCACAAATGAATAGTAAATAGTGGGTTCCCTCTTTTAATATAGTAGGGATTATATTATATCAGTGGAGCAAACGAGTAAACAAAATAGGAAGCATTTTTTGGCCTATATATATTATTAGTCAACAATTGTAGGCAACCAGTGGGAACAATATAGGAAATAAAAATACTTCCCAAATGAATAGTAAATATTGGGTGTATTTCCTTAGTCAACAATTGTAGGCAATCTATGGGGACAATTTAGGAAAAAAAATGCTTCACAAATGAATAGTAAATAGTGGGTTCCCTCTTTTAATATAGTAGGGATTATATTATATCAGTGGAGCAAACGAGTAAACAAAATAGGAAGCATTTTTTGGCCTATATATATTATTAGTCAACAATTGTAGGCAACCAGTGGGAACAATATAGGAAATAAAAATACTTCCCAAATGAATAGTAAATATTGGGTGTATTTCCTTAGTCAACAATTGTAGGCAATCTATGGGGACAATTTAGGAAAAAAAATGCTTCACAAATGAATAGTAAATAGTGGGTTCCCTCTTTTAATATAGTAGGGATTATATTATATCAGTGGAGCAAACGAGTAAACAAAATAGGAAGCATTTTTTGGCCTATATATATTATTAGTCAACAATTGTAGGCAACCAGTGGGAACAATATAGGAAATAAAAATACTTCCCAAATGAATAGTAAATATTGGGTGTATTTCCTTAGTCAACAATTGTAGGCAATCTATGGGGACAATTTAGGAAAAAAAATGCTTCACAAATGAATAGTAAATAGTGGGTTCCCTCTTTTAATATAGTAGGGATTATATTATATCAGTGGAGCAAACGAGTAAACAAAATAGGAAGCATTTTTTGGCCTATATATATTATTAGTCAACAATTGTAGGCAACCAGTGGGAACAATATAGGAAATAAAAATACTTCCCAAATGAATAGTAAATATTGGGTGTATTTCCTTAGTCAACAATTGTAGGCAATCTATGGGGACAATTTAGGAAAAAAAATGCTTCACAAATGAATAGTAAATAGTGGGTTCCCTCTTTTAATATAGTAGGGATTATATTATATCAGTGGAGCAAACGAGTAAACAAAATAGGAAGCATTTTTTGGCCTATATATATTATTAGTCAACAATTGTAGGCAACCAGTGGGAACAATATAGGAAATAAAAATACTTCCCAAATGAATAGTAAATATTGGGTGTATTTCCTTAGTCAACAATTGTAGGCAATCTATGGGGACAATTTAGGAAAAAAAATGCTTCACAAATGAATAGTAAATAGTGGGTTCCCTCTTTTAATATAGTAGGGATTATATTATATCAGTGGAGCAAACGAGTAAACAAAATAGGAAGCATTTTTTGGCCTATATATATTATTAGTCAACAATTGTAGGCAACCAGTGGGAACAATATAGGAAATAAAAATACTTCCCAAATGAATAGTAAATATTGGGTGTATTTCCTTAGTCAACAATTGTAGGCAATCTATGGGGACAATTTAGGAAAAAAAATGCTTCACAAATGAATAGTAAATAGTGGGTTCCCTCTTTTAATATAGTAGGGATAATATTATATCAGTGGAGCAAACGAGTAAACAAAATAGGAAGCATTTTTTGGCCTATATATATTATTAGTCAACAATTGTAGGCAACCAGTGGGAACAATATAGGAAATAAAAATACTTCCCAAATGAATAGTAAATATTGGGTGTATTTCCTTAGTCAACAATTGTAGGCAATCTATGGGGACAATTTAGGAAAAAAAATGCTTCACAAATGAATAGTAAATAGTGGGTTCCCTCTTTTAATATAGTAGGGATATAAAGAAAAGATACAAAAAAAAGGGAAGAATTAAGTTGTGCATGTAGTCCCTAACCTTTTATGTAGTTATAAAAACAAAGACGAAAGAAAAAAATAATAATAAGGATCAACAATGCAATTTTTCCAAAATGAGGCACATAAAAAAAATTGAAAAAAAAAAAAACCAATTCATCTTTTTCCCCCACCAAACCAAACCATATCACCATTGCCGCCGCCACAGCTGATATTCTTAACAGTAATAATGCTAATTAATTGAAATATTCGAGATGTATCATGCTAATAAAATTGGTTTAGGTATAGATTTACTAATCTTAAAGGATGGGCATGAAATGTGAAGCAAAAAAAAAAAAAAAAAAAGAAAACAAACTTAATTGTTTGTTGGAAAAACTGTACCACTAGCCACCAATGTGTTGCCTTAGTAGCAAGTTTGCCTACAACTTAAAAAAGATCAAATTGGTCCTCAATTTTTCATCACAGTTTCACAATCAATCTCAAACAAATCGTCCAACCTTCTGTTGAGTATTAAATTTAGAAAAATTTCATTATTCATCCCATATCTTCACAAAAGAAAAAAATAATAATAATAAAGGTGATAAGATGTTTTGTTTTATGCATCTTCAATTTCTACAATTCAAGGTCCCAAGTCCAAATGTTAGCAATATGGATTATATGAATGAAACTTGAAAACAGATTCAATTTTAATTATGTTCTTGCAGCCGCAACACAAAAGACACGACATCAACATCAACTCTACGCACACCCATTCCCTTGGACAGCAAATTGGTGAGAAATCGTGTTGGTTGTAAACTAGATAGCACGGTATAGAAAGTAGATAGAAATAACTAACTCCACATCTAAACACGTGGTTGATGACTATACTGACTAAAAAATAAATAAAAATGAATGAGGACTATATTGCAACTACTTGTATTGATTGAAGAGGATAGATACAATTTTCTCAATTATTTTCGCAAGTGGCCAGCTATGCTGGAGGAATATTTAGTCCCTGTTCGATGAGGTTAAATTCAAATTATTAATAAATTTTGATAAAAGTTGTAAAATGTGTTGTTAAAAAATTTGTGAAATCCATTAAATATGTGATTAAAATTAATTGTTAATTTTAACTTAAATTAAATCTAAATTTTAATTTTTTAATTTTAATTTTAATTTCTACACCGACTTATCATTTTTTGTAGTCAAATTAGGCAACTTTGTTGGATTAGTTAGTTACTCACTTTTCATATTTTTACACTCCCGACGAGATGTTAAAATTAATTAACATTACTTTCAGGCGCACTACATTTTCATTAATTATATTTATCAGAGAAATCTTGAGTGCTTTGCATTTGGACTCAGTTCATTTGTAGTCCAAGATGTATTCAACATTAATTATTGAGTAATCGAATAGTGGAAAATACCTTTTTATGTTTCATTAACTTCTCTTGCTTTGCTCGCACGAAACTTTAATGGCTCTTCTTTTTGTGCTGTAAAAAAAGTAAGGAGATGGATAAAATAAATGCATAATAAGCATCACCATTCTCAATAAGCAACACTGTCAATGAGCAGGCAATGAAGATTGAAGTCACATAAAACTTCAAATGACAGATGCCTTCCAAAAAAAGTGAATGAATATAGGAGATTGAAAGGTCTTAAAAAAGTGAATGCATGTAGATAAAAATAGAGATCAAATCATTATAAGCATCTTTCTCTTAAACAAAATTTAACCAGAGGAGGCTCACTTACATAATTTCTTTTATATGCTATTTAATACCTGTTATCTGAGATGCGCTTCTCGACTTTAGAAGAGGAGCTTAAAAGAGATTCTAACAAAACTTTCAACTTATCAACCTGTTTATGTTAAAAAGGAAAATTTAGACAAAAAGCCCTCGAAGCTCTCAAAATAATGTGAAAATTCTGAGAGAACATCCCCTACTAATTATGCTACGTGCAGGAAGTTCCTCATCAGTTAGCAGCCTAGATACAACTATATATTTCCTTAAAAAAGGGAAAGATAAAACCACTTTGTAGTGAACGAATGGTAAGATTTCCTACCCGAGTTCCACTCTTTGCAGGTCTTTTCTGACGAACAAAGTCCATTAAAGGAGTAACTATAGGAGCATCCTATGGAGCGCCTAAAAAGAAAGTAGGAAATCATTTAAACTAAAAAGAAAATAAAACATTTCTTGCATTCAGATTGTACCATTTCAGAAATTAAATCTCGGATTGTCCTACGAGTACACATAGGCTAAAACAATCAGCTCACCAGCTCGTTCCAGCTCATTCCTCTCCAACTGTATCTCTGCAGGGAAGATTCTCAACAGGCTTTGCAAGAATTCAAGGAACTCCTAACATTCAGGATCTACATGTATATCAACAAATCAACCGTGATTCCAAATGAAAAGTTGATAGCATGGAAACCACGTGCAATCAGCACACGAGTTAAATGCCTTTCAGTATGGTCCCTTCGCGCCCATCCTTTTTAGACCACTGCTTTGGAACATGCAGTGAAGGGGCATACTGAACAATTGTTTTAATTTGGGTACCCGGAAGGGGCAAATAAGAGGGAAAACCACCCATTTAGAAAATAAATTTTTAAAACTTACATGCATCACTATAAAATTATAAAAGTAGGTTTTATCATTCTTACCAGGGTGTGCCCCCTCCCGGGGGAAAAGGAAAAAGCAATCCAGAAGCATTAAAGCTTTAAGGTCATACAATTAAAATTTATCCGTATTCATCTAAAAGACTTAAACCACTGGAGTCTACATGTCACGAAATCAACCCATCACAGGCAATTTAGTTAAAAAGCAAACGAAGCCAAAGTCCAGAACTTTAAAAACATATCTATATATAACATCAAATATATATAGGAAAAAGTGCTTAAAGTGAGTAATAAAATGACTGTGAGCCCAGCCCCTCTGTTTCTCCACCTTAGCCTGCATATCTCGCAGTGTCCCTGCTTCTTCCTCAATCTCCCACAATCTCATTTTCATATCTTCCAACTCCTACAACTCCTGCAATCTCTGAACATCTTTTTTTGGTGTCCATGCCTCGACAAACTTCTTGAGGTTCTTTAGCCAAGCTATGTATTATTTGCTCTCTTTGCCAATCATGTACTCATGCAACAAGTTAGTTGCGCTGGGCTAGATTCCTCTTATCTCTAGATACTTATGAAAAGCCTTCTGCAGATTTCCATCCCAAGTCCATGAAAGATAAAAAGCACCATTTGCATATTATTTGGAAGAGAAAAACATAGCACTGATACTAACGTGAAATCAGGTCCTTTATATGCTATTTGATCTTCAGAGCTCTCGGGGTCCTTAACAGACAAGCTGTCGATTGCAATCTCATCAGCGTAAGTGTACATCCAAACTCTAAACAGGGTCCATTCCTCTTGGAAACTCTGACGACAAGAGGTATACTCAATTGAGGGTCGTTGTCATCATCGTTCTCCTCACCAGTTACAAGGTCAGGCATGTGAACTTTGAGACTGATAGTTTCGCCCCTGATATTCTCTAGTTACAGTTATGGTTTGTCGTCCGGGATGGTCTTCAATTTTAAAAGGAAAACCCTGGGGCACCTCCACAACCTGTAAGACAAATCATTATTACACAAAATAGAGTTCGTACACATGATCAACGAAAAAATATTAGTATATACACAATTGATATTAGATGGGCTTCAAGTGGCATAATAGATAATGAATAATAATCAACTACAATAAAACTACAAAATGCCGAATTAACAAACAGAAATCTAATTGATGCAGAAAATCACTAACCCTTCGTTTCCATTTAAGGTAACTAAGGGAATGCAGCAGAGATTTTTGAATATAATCATATTAGCAAAATCCATTTCCCAAACATAATTAGAGAAACTATAGAGAATAAAATATCAAAATAAATTGCAGAATATCATTTCTTTCATTTTCCAACATTTTCTAGCAAAAGTCAGCAACCCTGCTCTAATTTGACATCATGTTACCAAAATCGTACATAAAAAATTTACACAACATTATAAAAGTTCTCCCAATATGAACAAACAACAAAATATATCCCCTATTTATTAATCCCTGTACATAGACTGCAATCTATTATACAAAAAATTCATTCGAACTAAATAAAATTCGCAAGTCATTCGAAACCATTTTCCAAACATCAAAGATTAAATAAAATTTCAAGAAAAATCTTCAGTCCCTCAGTTTTTAGCAATGGACACATAACAAAGACAAGTTATTTACATAAAAATGTTAATAAATAAAAGAAATAAAACCTCGTCATTATCCTCGGACTCCTGGGCACATTGAATCTCGGACTCGATGACTCCCTCCTCACTGAGTAGCCTTGAGCGCCTTTTAGGGGAATAGTGATGAATGGAAGCCGAAAACGACGTCGGGAACAACTTTCGAGAGAGATCGCCACGGGTTTTGGCAGCGTCAAAGAGGGCAGAGACTAGGTGGTGGTACCTTCGACTTCCAGATGAAGCCCAGATGGCTAAAGGTACAACTCGTGAAGCTGTTCTCCGGATTGCGTTGGCGAGTGCCATTTTTGTTGAGTGAGATTGAGGTCTTTGAGGTTTGAAATGAATAAGTAGTTTTGCCGAAATAGGAGGCTTCCGGTATTAGCCGCCGCGACAAATCCATTAAATTTTCAAGATCAATAAAAAAAAAAAATTTATTCGACAGAGATCAATAATATTGTTCTATAAGTAAACTATATTATTGTTCATTGGGAATGGCGGTAAATATCCTAAATTTCATTATATTTCAATAAGATACTCAAAAAGATAATTTGTTTAACTTATATAAATTTTTTAAAATATTCAAAAATATTATCGAATAGTTTTAAAGTGAAATTGAGACTCTGTAACCTAAAATGACATTTTGACATTTTAAATGGCTAGTTGCCATTTCAACTAGTTTTGTGTTCGTTTTACTTTATATTCACTTATATTTATATAAAAGTTAAACGAATGTAAGTTTTTTCCGTATTTGAACAACAAGTTAGATACAAAGTTTATCCGATAGTGACCAACACTATTTTTTCGTAAATAACTTACACTCTACTTCACTTTAAATAAAAGTAAGTAATACAAATTTCATTATATTCCAATTATGAGATAAGATACTCAACAAATTAACTAATTCAACATATACAAGTCTTCTAAGATGTTTCAAACTATGATCAACTAGTTTTTGAATGAAATCGAGACCCCGTGACCTAAAACAGCATATGATCGTTTTAAATGTATGGTTAACGTTTTTACTCATTCAGTGTCCATTTCTGTTCATTCACTTTTGTTATGGATGTATGGATGAATGTTAATTGTTGAATTTAATCTTGAAATTGTGATAGTTTTTGATAAATTTCGATAGCTATTTTGATCAGATTTTTGGTAACTATAACAGCAACACTGTTTGTTCAAAACAAAATAGCATATGGTCGTTTTAAACATATGTCTGACGTTTTTATTCATTTATTATTCGTTCCGGTTCATTCACGTCTATAACCACATGAAAGCTTAGAGATAAAAGTTTTAACTATATTTCGACGTTGTGGTCGACACATTTATTCAAACTATAATGAGTCACTCCATAATTTGATAGGAAACTACACTATATTTGGCAATAAAGAAAAACGTAAGTAACAATTGCGGTATCGAAAACATAGACGCGTAGCCATTTAATGTGTACGAGTCATTTATGATGTTTCAAAACATATTTTACTAATTTCGGAGTGAATCGATACCTCATGACCCAAAACGGAATCTGGTCGTTTTAAACGTATGGTTGACGTTTATATTCATTTAGTGTTTGTTTCGGTTCATTCATACCCGTAACCACATGAAAGTTTAGGGATGAGAGTTTTAACTATATTTTGATGTTGCGGTCGACACATTTGTTCAAACTATAGTGAGTCACTTTCTGGTAGTAAACTACAGTACACTTAACAATAAAGAAAAACTAAGTAGTAAGTATGGTATCCAAAACATAGCACGTGTAATCGTTAAATGTGTATGAGTCATGTATGATGTTTCAAACACAGTTTTACTAGTTTTGGAGTGAAATAGATACCCCATGACCCCAAACAGCATCTATGTGGCACTGGAACTTTAGAAATTTGGTATCTCAAGGGCACGCACATTGACCTTATTAGCTATTCGGATGCCGATTGGGTAGATTGCACAATTGATCGAAAAAGCACAAGTGGAACTTGTCACTTTCTAGACTTCACAATTGTATCATGGTTTAGTAAGAAATAAAATTTCGTAGCACTATCAATCGTCGAAGCCGAATATATCTCGACTGCTAGTTGTTGTGCTCAAACTCTTTGGATGAAACAAACCCTTAGTGATTATCATTTAATTTTTTTAAAATATCCCATCTTGCACTCTCTCACCAAACATATTGAAATTCGATATCATTTTTTTAGAGATCATGTGCAAAATGTGATATTTATTTAGAATTTGTTAGTACGAATAAATAATTGGCCGACATTCTTACCAAACCTCTAGCTCTCGATCGATTTTCTTACATTCGTAGATACTTAGGTATTATCGATGAATCCGAGATTTGTGGTTAAATTTGTTTAAAATGAAAATTACATTCTATTAAATGTTTTGCTCAACCATTTTAATATCTTTCGGTCTACCAATTTCATCATTTTAGTCGACCGAACCTGATCTACCGAAACAAATTGAGGCATTCGAAATATTTTTTTAGCAGAATTTCGGTCGACCGAACCTCCATCGATCGAAAATGGCTGAATCCGCAGTGTACTTTTTAAAATATAACCAAATCTTCAACCCCAAATTCACCATTTTTTTAGCCCTAGTCGTGATTTTTCTCCTCTCTCTTCAAATCCCACAATTTTCATCTTCCACATCAAAATCACTTCAATTTTTCACCAAATCTATCACATTCATCACATTTTCTCATCAAATCTCAAGTTTTTTCTTCTTTTTTCATCAAGAAAATTCTAGATTTGGATTTTTGAGTTCAACACTAAAAAATCTTGATTTCTTTTCAAAATTTGTATTTGAGCATTAATCCACTTCAAAAATTTGTTACCCACTCATTTCCTATAATTTTCCACTAGTTTTCTCAACAAAATTTTGAAAAATCAAAAGTCTCTCTCACTAAAATTCGAAAATTCTGAAAACGACCATGTCTCCAAGGAAAAAATCGAAGAAAGGGAAAGTAAGCTCCTCGAATGCTGAGGTTGACACGCTCATGCCCGACCGTTTCACCGATTGTCCCATTCTAATCGGTAAGTCGATTGATTTCTTTGAATTCTCTACCAAAGCTCCTTCATTTAGGTTAGAGGAATATTTTGAGAATATTGGATGGACAAATGTGGTTACAATCTCGGAAAATGTCTATCCAAATTTAATTCGTGAATTTTACCAGTATCTCTCATTTTATTCACTCCATGTCACTTGCACTATTAAAGAGAAACAAATTACTCTCGATAGGGATACCATTCGAAAAATACTTGGGTTAGAGGAATGTGAAAACTTTGCTTACATTCATCATTATCCCGTTATGTTTGAGGGCTGTAACGCACTCGAAGCTTGTTGTCGATTCACCGATTGACCACTAACCACCACAATGATCTTAAACCTAAATCACCTTACTATACCATGCAAAAATTTTCATCTTGCTATTGCTCATCTCGAAGTGGACATTTGGAAGAGGTTCATTTCTCCGACTTGTTTATTCTTGACTCTTTTCTTGTTGATCGTCAATTGGACTCCCCTACCTCTTCTTGAAGCACATTTGACAGATCCACAAGTCTCTTAGAGCTCTAGGCTTACCTTATAGCATGCTTCTTACAAGTATTTTTCAACATTTCAATGTGCCATTAGACGATGAGCCTTTTCTTAAGTCCAAACACACCGATGTCATTAACCTCAACACCCTTAAACGCATGAAAATCGTTAAAGGTAATGGGCAATGGGTGTGTCATACTCAAGGCTTCGACAATAACTCGGGGCCTACTACTTGGCAATTTACTTTAGAGGCGGAAGAAGAAATGAGTGGTAATGGTGGTGATGGTAATGATTCTCCTCGAACACAACATAGGGCTTCTACTCTACAAGTAGCATTGACCGTTTACCGATATATGTCTGAAGATCAATGCAACATCCTACAAGGTCGGATTGATTCTCTTACTACTTCCGTCAATGCGCTTGATCAACGAATGGAGCAAATGAGTTTATCTCAAAATGCCTTCTTTGCACACATGTATTCCATTTATCCTCGAGTGTCTCCTTCACCGGCGGAAGATTAAAACATTATCTCTAAATTCTATTTTCGTTGTTGAACTCATGTTTTATTTTTTGTGTGTCATGACCTATGATTATTTTCACTTGTTTTTCCTAACTTGCACCTATGCCTTAATTAAAGGGGAATTTATTCTAGCTTCATTGTCCCCATTTCTTTTTGATGATTCCAAAAGGGGGAAAATGAAGAAAAATGTGATTGTAATTGTGACTTGTTATTTCTGTTTTGTTATAAACTATGTATTGTGACTTCAACTATCATTATGGAATTTGTGAGTTCAATTATTTCTATAACTTCTAGATGTGATTTACTATGCCAATGAAATGTTGAAATGCATGTCTTTAGAACACTATGCTATATATGATACAAACTTGGTTCCCATTGATGTATAAAAGATAGGGGGAACATTTTGTATATTTCTACAAATCACTATAAATCACATATTGTTTGTCATAATCAAAAATAGAGAAATTGTTGACCTATGATTCAATATAGCTCCACTTGTTTTGATTATAACAAACAATACACTTATATTTCTTACAAATCTTATTTCTTGAGTTTTTCATGAATAATTTTTTATAAGCATTCAAAGGTGACTTTCAGGTAAAATATGTATTACTATGTTAATCCACCTTAAACCTTAACCCCATCCCACAGCATAATGCAGGGATGGATGTAGGGGGATTTGGCCGAGCCGTAGGTCCAGTTCCCAGCCCATGTCATTTTTTTGGTATAATTTTTTCTATTTAAAATTAAAAAAATCTTGAAGTCCGGTACTAGATTCGTTTCTGGCATAATGTTTCCCACCATCGTTGGCACTTTAGCCCCAACCAATCAAGTCGAATTTCTCCCATCTAAAGCATACCCGGCTTCCCCACACAAAATGATCACTATTTTCTCAACCTAATAGCATGCTATCTTCATTCACAATCGAGTATAACATTACATTACTTGAAAGTAACATATCGTATTCTTTAACACAAATTCATTAATAGAATAAACAAGAAGATAAAAAACAAATATTGTTTATACATTATAACTCTAGCAGTTTGAGCAGTGTCAAATTAATAAGTGCTACCGATGCACATAGCCTTAGGAAGTAAAATTTCTTATCCTACAAAATAAAACACCAAAAATCATTCAACTGCTTCTTATTCTTCAATTAGATTAAGAAGAAATGAAAGATAGCAAATAATAATTAAAAAATGTACTTTCAATGGATGCTTCGAAATGATTGAAAATAAGATGTATAAACTAAAATTAGTCGGAATTTATAATATAATAAATGTCACATGGTTGAGAATCATTTTTCTGAGTACTTTTATCCAATTTATACTTTGTATTATTTTATACTCCCTATGTTCCATAAAGATAGACTTACTTTTTTTTGTTTGTTCCAAATTACATGCCACTTTCTTTAATGAAAGTATAGTTGATTTTTTTTTTTAGTTTTTAATATACATATATGTCTTGTTATCAATAAATATGAACTACTCGTATTTAAGTCATTATTCAGTGTAGGAGTGTATTAGAAAAAATATAAGAAAAATTTATTGTTCCAACTCTATTAATTACATTTTCTTAATTTTTGTGAATATAAAAGTAAACATTTTTTTTGTGGGATGGAGGGAGTATTACTTTTATCCAAGTTATACGTGTATTATTAGGAACAATACATTTCTAAGGTATTTACTTTACATCATTTCAAAATACAAAAACAAGTTTCAAATTTCACAAATCAGGTTTTTTAATTTTTTATTTATGAAATAATAAATTATTAAATCAATTTATTATTAAATATTTAATTCTAATATAATATAATTACCCCACCTCACCTCCACCACCCCCATCGTTCCGGGGACTATTCCGGCTACCGTTCCGGTCACAAGTCATCTCCGACGACCGTTCCGACGACTCCGGCAAAAAAAATTAGGTCACAATTCAAAATTTTCGTAGGTCACAATTTATTTATTGGTCACAACTTAAAATTTTAAAAGTCACAATTTGTTCATCGGTCACAAATCACAAAATTTACGAGTCACAAAATATCAAATTATAGGTCACATATTACTTTAATTGGTCACAACTCGATTATAACTTAATAAAATGTGAGTCACAGTCACAATTTTTAGGTTACACATTATTAATTTATCAAATTTTAACCAATTATTGGTCACATTTGACCAAATTAATACCAAATAATTGGTCACAAATACTCATCCCATCTCATCCCACCCACGACCGCCACCGCCAGATCCACCACCACCACGACCACCACACCAGCATCGCCTGCGACCACCATCACCATCGTCACCCACGATAGCACTGTCGCCAGATCCACCATCACCGTCACACCTCTACCTGCGCAACCAACAAAATCCCCAGCACCAAAACCACCACTACCACCATCACAGACAGCATCACCACAACAACCTCCAACTCCGGCTACCACAAAATCAGAAAACCACAGCCGCCAGATTAGCCACCGCCACCTCCCCACCACCGTTGGATCCAACAAAACCACAGCCGCCCAAACACCACCACCACCGAAACCCAACCGCGACCACCATCCAACAGCAACACAAACTAATCAACAAACCACACGATCATCAACACGCCACTGTCATCAACACGCCAACACACACCACCACCACTTCGCACCACTGTCATCAACACACACCATCACTTCGCACCCCAACACACACCACCGCTTCGCACCAGCTCCCACCACACCGCCACCACCAACACAGTCCCACAACGCACGCAGCGCCACCAATATTGAACCACCGTCGTGCTTCACAGATCGCTGCGATGAAGAAGCCGTCGCAGTGCCTAAGCAACAGATCACCGGGGCACCGGCGAAGGAGGGCAAATCGCTGAGCAACAGATCACTCGGGTACGGGCGAAGGGGTCGACGATCTGGCCGCGATCTTGCAGATCACTGCTCCGACGCTTCTCGTCTGGCGACGACGGTGAGGTAGAGAGATGGGGAGGTAGAGCACAGAGAGAGTAGGATAGAGAGGGAGAAGAAAACGGCTATAGAGTGGAGAGAGAATGAAGAAGATGAAATAATTAGAGTTTTTAGGGTTTGGTTAATTATAATTTAGATAAAAATAAATTAATATTTAATATTTAAAATGAGATACCTGATTTTTGAATTGGAAATTTTAAATACTTGTGTGGGTGTAATTTCCTCTGTATTATTTCAATGATTCCTGATACCTATTAATTGTCATAATTTACTTCTACATAATTTTGACAAAGAAAAAAAAAATGGCAATCCCAATTCACATATTTATTATATTCATTGTTTTCGCCCTTCTAACTTCCATTCACATATTTCAATAATACATATTAATTATTGGACTTCATAAATTTGAAATATGAAAAGTCTCATAATTTAATTAGATGTAAAAACCCATATTTATTATTAGGCTACTAAAAGCAAAAAATAAAGAGTAATGCTACTACTCATAGTCTCCATACATGACATACACTTGGTAATGTGTTATTTGATGTACTAATATCGTAGTTTTATATTACTTCATGCATCAAACAATAAACTGTCGTGTGTTTGTCATGTAAGATGACTATCAGTAGTCTTTACTATGAATAAAATTATTCAAAAATAATTGATTAACCATTAAGAGTATCTCCTAGAAATTTTTTTATTTATAAAGAGCATATTATGTATTATAGAGAACTTCTTTATATAAGAGTTGACTTTTTTAGGGTGATGTCATACATATATAACGGTGTACATAGGAGTTTAAACCCCCCCTCACATGGAGCGAGTGTAAACCATTATATACACCTTAAAGTGTATAAGTATCATTTTTCATTTTTTATACAGTCCAACAGGCACTTTATTTTGGCTTTTCATTTTGTTTTTCTCAAAAAAAAAAAAAATTATTAATTTATCTTTATATTTTATTTAACATAATTTTTATATGTCAATTGACCAATCAATTTAAATGTGATTTGAATAGTTTAATAAGTACATCATTGAATCTATTTTAAAAGTATAAAATAAAAAGTCTCTTGAATCTTATTTTTAAGTATTGATTCTCTAAAATAAAGAGCAATTTATATTTAGAGTCTCTTGAAGATACTTTAAATTAAAGTTAAATGGAGAATTGATAATCTAAGAATTTGGAATAAGAGTTAAAAAGGCTGCGAAAAAAAAAAGGGACTGAGAAAATTGAGGTATAATTCTTTAAAGCTTTGTTTGAACTTTGTAGTTTGTAGTGGTTAGAGAGGAGAACTTGTGCTACTGTAATATGCCGTTTTACTCAGTTTTATTTGACTAATAAAATCCAGATTTAGAATCAAGTTATATTCATTATTAAGTGAACGATATTATGATTTTGTTTAAGTTAAGAGATATATGGACTTATTTGAAGTTTAATTGTTAAATCCATATCCAATTTGCTATGTTATCGAATATTCGATTTGATAATTCGATCCGAAATTTAAAAAATTAGGAAATAAATCAATGTTGGAATTAATTTTTTTCCCAAATTTTTCAATTCTTAAACGGGTTTAATAATTAATAATTTTTCATTTTTTTAACTTTTAACTAATTGGATTGGAAGGCACAAAAAATTGCTTACCAATTTATTGACTAACTTATATATAGAGGACATCTCCAATAATTTTGTTATAAACTTTCGATGTGGAATAAGAATTCATTTGGTTTGGCTATAATTTATTGTACATTTAGTTTGGTGGTAGTGCATAGTATTATTATATAAATAATTATTTATAATTTATTAAATTACTCTTTTTCCTATCTTTACTAATTAATAAAAATTTGAAACTTTCTAGATATTTCAATTAGCATTATTATACTATATCTTGTTTATTTAATATATTTATTTTGTTAAGCT
>CAIGRB010116729.1:8333-23085 GCA_903798255.1 Fraxinus quadrangulata
AGCATTATCAAAATTGGTGATATTTGTCTTCAAATTGATATTAGACGCAGCTTGACAATGAAGAATGTGCGACATGTTCCAGACATGCGCCTAGATTTTCTATCTACACATGCCTTTAATGAAGTAGGATATGACACTTATTTTGGCAGTGGAAGATGGAAACTAACAAAAAGGTCAATTTTAAGTGCTAGAGGAAAGGTTTTGTTGCACACTTTACAAGATACAAGTAAAGGTATGTAGTGAAAAGGGATGAATGAAACCGAAAGTGATTCTTCAAAGACTTTGGCAATGCTCATGAGCGAGAAATGATCGGAGATTTTGGTAAGAAAGTCTCTCATTCCTTTTACCGAAGGTACATCACTAATTTCATGTGATTATTGTTTACTTGGTAAAAAACATAGAGTTTTCTTTCATAAGTCCTCTAGTAGAAAGTCTAATATTTTAGATTTGGTTTATTCTGATGTTTGCGGTCCCATTGAGGTGGAGTCTTTAGGTGGTAATTAGTATTTTCTTACTTTTATAGATGATACTACACGAAATTGTAGGTGTTTTATTTGAGATCAAAAGACAGTTTTATATATTCCTCACTATGAGATGAAAACAGAGGCTACACATATTGGTAAACATGGGCTGATTTTGTCTTGTACAAGAGGAAAGGCAAAGAATCAAAGGCTACTTTGTTGAGAGAAAGAAAATAGAGCAAATTTTTTTTTTTTTTCTTTCAATATTATTTAGGTGTGGATTCACTAAGGTACTTTCTTTACAGAATACAATTGTGGACTTCTCTAAGTGGTGTATTTTGGGTACTCTAGAGGTATTGTATTCAAAGTGGGTGTCTTACATTTTTAATCAAATTAGTGGTTTGTGATGAGATTAATTGTTGTCTTAGAGATCCCTTATTGGTGTATTCCCAATTTGTTGGGAACTCAATTTTTAGGCATAAACTTGAACGTTGTAATCTCAATTTATTATAGTGGATTTGACTGGAGTTGCCATGTTGTTTTTTTTCCTTTACAATGAATGGTTTTTTTCACGTAAAATTTGGTGTTGTGTTCTCTTGTATTGCTTTGATCATTTACTTGCATAGTTAATCGCTCTAGTTAGTTGTTTGGATTGTTGAATTTATTATTGCAAGAAGTTGTAATTGCCCAACATAATGTGCAGTACAGTACAGTACAGTCTGTAAGGAGCTCCAGAATCTTTCCTTCCTGGTGATATATGTGCATTATCAAGGAGCACCGGTATCTTTCCTTGAACAAATTTTAGGAAGATTAGGATATTACACTCTTTCAAGGTGGCTGCTTCTTTGATAACTTAAGTCTCACTAGCACATATTCTGTTGATCAATCAATTTATGTAACTTAAAAATCAAGTTAAAAAATTAGCAAAAGTTAGCACTGGTAGACGTCATTGAACTTAAAGCGAAATATTAATTGGGTCACTGAATTTATATTAAAATTTTAATTGAGTCACCCATTTTTAATTTTGTACTGTTGTGCTATATTGCAAGGGAATTTTACCAGGCAGGTTCACACTTGGCAATCTATGATTGGCAGTTGACAAAAAAATTTAACACTGCCATTCACAGTCTGTCGTCACTTTGCACAATTCTATGACAATATCTTATTAAAAAGGATATTGAGCCTAACTCAGCCTAACAAAACTTATTTGTTAGGGAAGGATTTTCCTCACCTTATTAAGTGGATCGTGTAAATATCACCAGCCAATGTGAGACTCTAATACGCCTTCTCACGCACAGCATGGACAATGCCAAACAATTGTGAACAAATCGATATTTGGTGCACCCAACATTGCCAAATTGGGTCTGCTATAATACCATATTAGAAAGGATATTGAACCTAACTTAACCTAACAAAACCGACTTGTTAGGGAAGGATTGCTCTCACCCTATTAAGTGGATCGTGTAAATATTACCAGTCAATGTGAGACTCTAATATATCTCCTGTAGAAAGGGCTTTATCCTTTTTCGAGATATTAGTTTCTCCCGTTTAGTAATTTAGTAAGGGAAGTTGATGGAATTGACCAACATTTAAAACAAAAAGGATTTTGAGAGACCAGTATGAAATCAAAAATAACATTAACGACCTACTTAAATTTTCGATACAAGTCGAGTGACTGAAAGTAACTTCTAATATTTTTAAATATCAAGGGCGAGATTTTCTTCAAAAAGAATCAGCATATTTCCTATGATAAGCATCTGATGCTGCATATAAAAAAGAGGCTTCCAGTCAGTTATTCCATTTCTTTGGAGTTTGGATAGTAACGTTATGCAAGTGTTACAATTCTTATTCCCTCCACACTCAACAAACTAAACTATAAATTGCTATCCCAAAGAGAATAAGCTGAAGGTGTAGAAAAGTTTCTGATATCTTGTGTGCAAAGATGGCATCACTGAAAGCTGTGAAACCTGCTTGTTGTCAATCAGGCAAGAAAGAGCCTGCCAAAGCTCCTGTCCCTAAAGAGGCCCCTCCAAAGGGCGAACAGAAGCCTGGTGAGCCTAAGAAGAAGGTATGTTCTGGCGACAATCATAATTGAACTCCCTCGTGTAAACCTTAAGCTCTTATAGAGGGGGAAGGTTTCCAACACGTCCCCTCACGTGCATGCTGTATACATCTTTCTTTCATCAAAAGCATGATACGTGCACAACTTTCATAAATATGTGGCTGCAAGATGTGGGTTCATGATATCTATGTGCACTAACCCCTCCCAACCCATTTGAAATTTTTATGGGTAAAAAATAAAATAACATATATATATATATTAGTCCAATCGTGAATTTGTGCCTACCTGATACCATGAGCCTCCTCATCTAAATGTAAGCCATCAATGTGCTCTAATACAATATCAAACCATCACATCTTAAACTTAGAATGCATTAGATTACAGTACCGTATTACAAATTAAACATGAAATCAGAGTAGATAATACAAGATTAATAGTATCATGGTGGATTACGGGTGATTAATTAAGGTGAATATAATCATTGTATCAAAACTAGAAATACAATCTCGAATTCAAGTTCTTTGTTTGATAGAATACCATGTTAAATTACCTCATCTTAAACTCCTAATTTCTTACGTAGAAGACAAATATATTAGATTAAATCATGTTCTCAACAATCATAAATATGCTTTCTTAGTTTCTTATAATGAAGCCTAAATAATTAAGGTGAATATAATCATTGTATCAAAACTAGAAATATAATCTCGAATTCAGGTTCTTGGTTTTTCCGAATACCATGTTAAATTACCCCATCTTAAACTCCTAATTGTTAAGGGATAGAATCCCACATCGAATAAAGATTTAAACATAAACCAATTATAAAGAATTACGTTACTCATCTTAATAAAATTGACCTTTTAAGATGGAACCCTAATTCTTAACATGGTATCAGAGTCCATTAGGCTCTAACGAATAATTCGATCAGATTAAAACTCCAAAAGTAAGCATACGGATTTCAAGATTGATCTGCTCAAACGAGCCACCATCTTGCTGGGGTATGTTAAGGGATAAAATCACATATCGAATAAAGATGTAAACATAAAGTAACTTATAAAGAATTGTGTTACTCATCTGACCTTTTAATATGGAACCTCAATTCTTAATACTAATTTTTTACGTAGATGAAAAATATATTAGATTAGATCATGTTTTCAACAATCATAAATATGCTTTCTTAGTTTCTTATAATGAAGCCTAAATAATTCTCTTATCCATCGTTCCACTAATCTATGGAGTTTTTTTATATTTTTCAACGTTGTAGGCAACAGGTACCAGGTCATCTGCAAAGAAATAAGAAGGAAGACTAATATTGGAGTTATATTATATCTGCAACTGTTAAGCAGCCCATATGTGGCTGCCTTTGGTTTTATTTATGTTGTGAAAGCAGTGGCTTGTATTTTAGACCTATGAAACCCTTGTTCTATGGCTTTGTTTGCCCAATAAAATGATTACTATTTAAATCACGATTATGTTCGATTGATCAGTCTTGAATGTATAAATCTACAATCAAAAGATGGAAGGATAGAAATAACACTTCAAACTAAGAAATAGAATATTACTTTCTCTATTCCCATTAGTCAAACTAACCACTAAACTTTGAAATGTTACACTACAAAAAATGGGCTTTCAAGACACAACTTGTCGTCATTGATGGCTTGAATTCCCTAGGTAACAGCTTAGCTTTTAGCGACGAAATCCATCCATTCGCAAATCGAACAATAAACTCTCATCGCTTATTTATTGACTAATTTCTTTGACCATCATTAAATTAGAGACAAAAAAAATATTTGTTGGTATTTACCAACGGTTATTTCTGTAGCTAATTATCTGCGGATTAAATCCGCTGTTAATTAGCAACATACTTCTATTGCTATTTCCGTAGCTAATTTGAAATAAAATTTCAAAAAATATATATGATTATTTAATAATTCTTATCATGGGAACTTAACGTATCAAAAATTTAAACTAAGAGGTTAAAAAAGGCTAAAATTCAATAAATGTACTAGCTAACTAACAATAAACATGAAATTATAAACATTCATTTAGTTCCAATTTTTTAGTTCAAAACAACATAAACTATAAACAGTTTACAAAATAAATTGAATACTAATTCAATAAATAAAAAAACTGTTCATTATTAAAACCCTATCCCCGAAAGAATTTTTCCTAAAAAAACGTCGACTTCATTTATTAGATCATAAATAAACTGGCTCGGAATATACATACTTCTCTACAGCCTAGCAATATAAATTGTCCTTTCTTTCTTAATAGAAAAACAACTAAGCCGGCATTAATCCCACCACATTCCTAAAATTATAAAGCTCCTTCTACAGTGTACTATGTGGTGATAACTCAAGAAGTATATCTTCACCAATAAATCTCCAATTAATGACACATACAATGTTGTTGCACCAAATCACTGAATATAACTGTTTATGACCGCAGACAACTAAAGGTAAGCTGCTGGGATTTAAATTATCGTTGATTTTGTTAATACGGATTGGGAAAGGGCAGACAAGAGACACATATAGGTATAAATTCGTAAAATACGTAGTTATGGGCAATAACTAACCAAACAATCAGAAACTCCCAAAAAATAAAATAAGATAATAAAAAGAAATCAATATATAAATAAAACAAATAAAATTCAGACCTCAATATCCGCCTTAGCAAGATTGTCGCGGAAACCTTCGAAAAATCTTGATCTAAGCTCAATTTAATCAACCAAATGAACACCAACCGAGGAGGCTTGACTCACAACTTTACTTGCCACAAGTTTATTCATCCACAAAGGGTACACTTGGTGGTGGTGATTTGCAAGCCAGAAAAACGAGAAGAAAAAGTGGAAGAATAGACACAAAAGGGGTGAATACAATGGCAGCCACCGGATCTTTCTTCAAGCCAACGTGGAAGGTTCGCAAAAGAAAAGGGGCGAACTATCTCCGCTCTATGGAAGCAAAAGTCGTTATTAAACCACACATGGATACATATGAAAGGCATGCCTTCTAAACCAATGAATAACATGTGATGAATAATGGAATCAGTTATCGATCCACCACCAAACTGCCGTCACATGTTATTTTCTGGAATGATCCAAAGTCTCCAAGAAAATCTATAAATACTCCCATCTAGGGAGGGCATCCAAATTCAAATATATCCTTCTCAAATAGTCATTTTTCCTCTTACTCCCGTTTGAATATCAAAATCAGAGAATCAGCAAATTGTGCCTTCTGTGGAAAACTTGAGCAAAGAAAATCATGACTTCATCCATGAAAGTTAAGAAATATTTGAAATTTGCAAAAAAATGAGCCACCAAATAGAGGTAAATGCGGAGAAAGGAAAGTGCTGGAATTTGGAGTAAAAGAGCATAACAACAATCTGATAAACAATGATGTGAATTCAAAGCGACAGTGAAAATAAAAACTAGCAAAGTTACAGCCGACATTTCTCCCACCCAATGTCGTAATTTATAGAAGAAGATGTCCATAGTGAAAACTACACAGGAAATGGTGGAAAGCCTCAAGGCACTAATAGTAGATAATACATTTCTATGTGCAAATTTTGAAAATACAATGGCGAGTGTGCAAGGTAAATCCAATGAGAATGAAATAGAGCCTATTATAAGTTGCTTTCGTGAAAATAGCAGCAACCTAAAGATATCAAAAACCTGCTATAATATGCTAAAAAGGAAGCAAATTGAGCGACAAATGAATAAACCCGCCATGGAGAGGCTTGCAGACGAGGTAAACTCTCATGACATGAATGGTGTCCCAGAATTGATATTGCCAGTCATATGATCTTGCCACTTATATTCCTCATGGAATTAATCTCTCTAGTTGTATGATCTCTTAAATTGATCGCTTGCAAGACCATATCGCGTGAAAAGGTTAGGGACACCTTATGGAATGGTTTGTTAATGGAAACTTGCTTCTAGAGAGATTTCAGTAGCAGAAATCCAACATCTTATCATCATCTAGTAAGTTTAAAAATCCAACAAAGATCCAAACGGAAAACACCGTTAAAAATCAGAAAAAGATAAGAGTACGGTCAAGCTCTCAAGGAGAAATCCTCAATATATGTACCTGAAGTGTCTAAACAACAATACTTACATATCGATGAGTCTAAGAGCAAAGTGCATGCAATCTCTCCAATCACCTCTTAGATTGCAGGCGAAATACGTCCATTCCCTAAAAATAAGAATATAAAATTTTGTAAAATCCATCGCACCAGAGATCATAATATAGATGAGAGCTTTGAAGTACTTAAGATAGCGAATCTGTAAAGCCAGCAAGGAGGAATGCACGATGGATCAGAAAGTCGAAAGCCTCATTACCCAGGTGTTAGAATGCGAGGTCGAGGAAGTAGGCCAAGGTATGCAGAGTCGTGGCGAGTTTTAGTGAATGTCCCGCACTCCCGACCTCTACTAAGAGAAACCAATACTATAAGTAGGGGTACTTACGTCGGTAGAGACACGAACGCATAGAGAAACTACACTCGAGTAGCCAAAAATCCAATTTTGGAGAATTTTAGGATTCAAGGTAATCCTAAATTGCATTTCTTCCAATCAAGTTTAATAATTGTGATGAACAAAGAATCATATATCCCCAGTGTGATAAACTAGTAGTGTGAGTAGTAATATATCGCAATAGCCTTAACTATATGCTAGTGGATAATAATAGCTTTGTAAATATTCTATTTGGAAGTGCCTTTGATTAGGCCTTTGTATGGTTTCGCTAGTGACGGTTTCGTCCTAAGGAGACAAATTACTTTAACAAATGATTTAGGCAAAGAACCAACTCTATTCCAGGGATATATAGACTTTCTTATCATGGTTAGTAGATCTGCATATAACTAGATTCTAGGTAAACCTGCCCTAAAGCTGTTAAAACTAGTAATATCCATTCATCACATTTGCATGAAATTTGAGACTTTAAAAAGAATATCCAGTGTTAAAGGCAACACTGACTGCACAGGACTTCTATCACAGGGCTTTGAGAAAAGCAATCCCAAGGGCTCTAGTAGTTAATACCACACTGACGGTAGAAAGCAATAACATCTTGAAAATCCTTGTTTAGGAAAGCAAGTATTCAATACTGTGAAGGGTAAGTTAAAATGCCTACCTGCGAGTAAGGATAACTTCGCAAGTAATAAGAAAATCATGAATATTGAAATAGTTAAACAAAGACTGGACCTAAAATAAGGTCATAGCAGTGATAACAATGAAAACAAGGGAAGAATGAAAGGCGAGCCTCTTCCTGCCTCGAGTGAAACTTTGATGTAAGATGATTCTCTTTTTACCTATGGAGAAGTTTTGACAGAAGGCGAGGTCCATTTTGCCAAGGAAGTATTGGTAATGAATTCCATCCCAAAGGTCAACTACGAAGGGAGACTCCAAATCTGCCAAACTTGAAAGTATGATGTCACGACAAAAAACCATTATAACTATGCGTGAAACATTTGTTATACCAAAATGCTTTGTGACGATCGTTATCATTTTTTCTTTCAGTTGCAATGAATATTGAATGAAATATCATATTTTACGAGTTATATTGTTGACATACAAAATTAATTAAATTCGCTTACGAGAAGCATGATTGAATGCCAATCGAATAAAGTAGTGCGAGCTTAAATAAATAAGGTAGGGAAATAATAATAATAATAATAATAATAATAATAATAATAAAGCGATTCCTCACATAAGAATAGATGAAACGCCAGTTCAACGAAGAAGAAAGATGAATAAAATTTGTTCTTCTAAATTAACCACACTTTCAAAAAGTTGTATCCTACTGGTTCACTTGAAAATTACCCTCTGAAGGGACACTCACTTTGAAAGAAGGAAGAGGAGCAAGAGCAGGAGTGTTGGCCGGCTCAATAATAGCAATGACCCTACTTGGAGGAATAACCTGCGAATTTAAGGGCGGAGGAGGAATAGATGGAGTATTCATTGCCTCAGAGATCAACAGAGAAATCTTAAGAAAGGGTATCCTCAACATCTTCTTCACGGGCATCCAAAAAATCCATATTCCATTCAAGATGAAACCCCTAATATCAAGAACCTTATTACCTCTTCATGCATGGCTTCATCAATAAGCTTGGTCTCGTGGGCATTCACTTCAGCAAGGTCTGACTCTATGATAATAAGCTTTGCCTCGCAACTTTTCAACTCATTACGAAGTAAAATCTTTTCATTCCATACATTCTCAAGATCTTGTTGGCAAGGGATTGTTCAATCTTTGCCAAATGATGCTCATCTTTTAGTTAGGAAACCTTGCAATCAACCCTAAGAGCATAGGCTTGATGACTTAATTTTGCTTGCTCCAAGTCTTTATAGACGTTCCTAATATCGGTTAATAGAATAGTTTCTGTTGACCTTGAAAAATGGCTTCGACACGTAGCCAATAGGATAAATCTTCACGTCATTCTCCCTGCATACGTGGCACGTTATTAGTAGCTCGTGGCCCTTTCCAGAGGGTTGGGAGCGGCTGTAAGTACTCTGACGATCAAGTTAGTTTATAGTTCAATCGACAAAGGTTTATCGGAGGTGAAATGTCGGCCGGAAAATGGTTGGATCAAAGTAATAATAAAGCGATAATGTCGAAAGAGGAGAGATTGATACTTGAATATATAATGTAGCACTAGAAAATTAGGTTCCAATCCTTCTGCTGGCGTATGGAGAGGGTATTTATACCAAGACAGGGAAGAGTAGAGTCGTTGGATGTGGTGACACGTGTTGTTGGATCCTCTGGGCTTGTCCCGTCCTAGGTGTCAATCTGTCCCTCCATAGGATGGCTGGCATTGAATGTCTCTGACAAAAGAAGTTGAATTGATCATTTGGGTCCTACCATGCGTCCTATCAGTCAGGGATTTGACTTTGAAAAGATCTCCATACAAAAGATCTTTCGCGGGGGCGAAGCAAGGGAATGAGGCAGGTGTGGAGTCGTGGAAGTGAGTGCGGGCCTTTACATTCGCGACATATCACATATGAGGATGAAGTGACGAGTCTGACACGAGCCCGCAATAATAGTCCCGCAAGTCCATGTACGGATATTCATATAGTACAAGGACTTTTGGTTTTAATTGCTGAGGCGTATGGGACGAACGTTGGAGGTTGGAAGTTTAATGGTAGATATTAATGATGTCGTTGAAATGTCGATACGAAGTTACCTGTGATGTGGCCGAAGTGATAGCTGGTACAGTCCGAAGTGATGGTGGTAGGCAACTCTTGCAGAGCTGTTGCAACACGTAGCTGGTGCAGCCGAGGTGACAGGAGTTGGCAACTCTAGGAGGAGCTGTTGCAACGATGGATTCTGCCTTGGTCGAAGTAATGGTGGTTGGCAACTCTTTGCAGAGCTGTTACAACATGTAGCTGGTGCAGTCGGGGCGACATTGAGCTGGCAACTCTAGGGAAAGTTGTTGCAACATCGAATTCTACCTTGGCCGAAGTGATTGTGGTTGGCAACTCTTTCCAGAGCTGTTGCAACACGTAGCTGGTGCAGTCGAGGTGACAGGAGCTGGCAACTCTAGGGAAAGTTGTTGCAACATCGGATTCTGCCTTGGCCGAAGTGATTGTGGTTGGAAACTCTTTGCAGAGCTGTTGCAACACGTAGCTTTAAAAGGCGATGTAACGGATCTGGAGAAAGTCTTGGACTTAATGCCAATGATTTGATAGCTTTTACATTTTCCCAATACACATCAATGTGGCGTCTGCCTACTTCTAAGACACGCCTCCTTTGCCATAAATGGTAATGATGGTGACGGTTTCAATTCCTTGGGGAGACGTACTTATGTTGTACGTAAAATTCACTACTTCATCTGGGCTGTTGTTTATAGGCAACCTTTGATTTCAACGGTAATTCTAGTATCTCAGCTCTAGACGGTTTAGATGCATTTGGAATTAATCCAACAGCTAGGGCGAGCCTTGCCATGCCTATATAAAGCCCAGACTCCTCCCTCCGCCAGTTTTTACCTTCGCGAAATTCTCAAACTTCCTCATTGCTTTTACTATTTTCATCTCCGACGAGCATTTGGATTTTCGACGAACATGCAAATATCGGTGAAGGGCAGATTCACTGCGTCGAACTAGGTAATAATAACATTTTCCAGTTTTCTCACATTTTCCTTTTTCTTAGAACATTTTCTATGTTTTGGGATGGCGAGCAAAAATTCTATGGTGAGGAGCGAGGATGGGCAAGGCGAAGAGAGTTTCACACTGAGGAAACCTATACTGATATCCCTAGATGAGCTGAGTAGGGCCATTAGGGCCGGGGAGAATATCTGGAAATGCCCAGCCTCTCCCGTAGATCCATCCATTCAATGGGGGACATGAAAATATCCATAAAAAATCACCTCGGAGCAGATAGAAAAATGTAGGAACGTCTTTAGAATTCTTCATAACATTCATCTCATTCGACCCGAGCCGTATGAAATGGCATGTTATCCCAGGTCAGGGTGTGTAGCCATGAGGGAGCATTTATTCTGGTCAGGGTTGAGACTTTCTTTCCACCCTTTTTTTAGACTAGTGCTTAGGTCTTATAGGTTGTCCCCCAACATAGCTCAACCCCAATTCCTGGTCCTAGATGGTAGGGATATGGATGCTGTGGAGACGGGTAAGCATTGGTTCAGCATGTTCCATTCCCTCTTCTTTCTAAAACTCACAGTCGGGGAAGAAGCGAGCAAAGGTTGGTACTACCTGGCTCCCTGGGGGTCCCATTCACCATTTGTGGTCAGGTCACTTTCCTCAATTAAAGAATGGAAGAGCTCATTGTTCTAGGCATCTGGTCGGTGGGATACCGTGAAGAATGATCCCATGGCGCCTCTGACCATCCCCACTACCTACTTCACTTGCAGTAAATAGCTTATCGATCTGGTTTTATCTGACTAGCTGCTTTTGGTTTTAATATTTCTATTCTTTGTAGGCTCGCTTCCAAGGTGCGAGATAATTGAGGAGGTGTGGTATATCATTTGCCAGCTATATTAGACACATTTGTCGGAGAGAAGCTACAAGGAGCTTACAGATCAGAACCATCACCTTGTTCTGCACGGGCGGATGACTAACCAAGGTAACTGCATAGCTTTGGTTCTTCATTCACCATTTATCTTCTCTTTCAAAAGTGTGACTTCTTCGTGCAGCTAACTTTGAGAAGAAGAGGCCGCCAGGCCTGACCTTGCTACCATCCGTCGGAGCATGGCGAAGGCCAAGTTGTTGAAAACCAACTCGACTGCTTATAAGAAACAGTCAGAGCATCTGTTTGCCCTCAGCAGGGCTGCCCAGCAGCCTGCTATGGAGAACTAGCCAGAGAAAGTGGCCTTATGAAAAGGAAAAAGAGAATTGGCCTCACTGTGCCCTCGGCTTCTGCCCCAGCTCCGCAGTCCTCTGATCCTCGGACTTAGATCGGAGTAACTCTTATGCCTCCCACCTCGGTTCCTCAGGCCATCGTGCCAATTACTGCCTATTTTGTAGAGGGACCGGCTAGGAAAAGGTAGAAGAGGCCGGCTAGCATTCCAGCTAGGGAAAAGGCTACCAATTTTATGGGAAGCAAGGATGAAGACCTTCTCAAGGCTGTCTTGGAAATGTTGCCTCCTGAGACCACCTCAACAGCCCAGTTACACATCAAGTACTGGATCGAGGACTGGCAAAATCACGTCGCCTCGTACGAAGTGGAGTAATTGCTAGCGATGAACAATGCATGCATGGCCAAGGCCATAAGTATGGGCACCGCGGTAGAAGACCTAGTCCGAGGCCTTCGAAAAAGAGAAGCTAAAAGCCTCAGAAACATGGAGGGCCGAAGTGGCCACGGCCAAAAGGGATGCAGAGGAGGTTAAAGAGAGGTGGGCAACTACCACCTCTAAACTGGACACGACTGAGGTCCAAGTCAATCAGTTGAAGAACGACCTCCACGAGTCTGTCTCTCAAGTGGTGGCTCTAACCAAGAGGGTTGATCACGCTAATGAACACCAATGGATAGCCTCTGAGGCATTGGTTGAGACAAATAACAAGAGGGCAGAGCTGAAAAGACTCTTCGAGGCTCAGGCTAAAGAGATTGATTCTTTCAAGGCTGAGGTGAAAACGATAGGCGATGCAGCTGTTCAGAATTACAATGACAACTTTGAGAACACACCGGAGTAAGATGACTTTGCCAATTTTGGGGCTTCTTGGTCTGCCAAGGAGATGATATCTCACCTCTGTGAGCGGCAAGCAAACGCTCTGACTACTTATAAGAAGCAGTCAGAGTATCTGTTTGCCCTCAATAGGGCTGCCCAGTAGCCTGCTGAGGAGAACTAGCCGGAGAAAGGGGCCTCCCTTATAAAAAGGAAAAAGAGAATCGGCTCCACTGTGCCCTCGGCTTCTGCCCCAGCTTCGCAGTCCTCTGATCCTCTGACTTAGACTGGAGTGACTCTTGTACCTCCCACCTCGGTTCCTCAGGCTATCGTGCCAATTACTACCTATTTGACAAAGGAACGCGCTACGAAAAGGCAGAAGAGGCCGGCTAGCATTCCAGCTCGGGGAAAGGCTACCATTTTCTGAGAAGAAAAGATGAAGGCCTTCCCGAGGCTGTCTTGGAAATGTTGCCTCCCGAGACCGCCTTAGCAACCTAAATACACGATAAGTACTGGATCGAGGACTGGCAAAACCACGTCACCTCGTGCGAAGTGGAGGAACTGCTGGTGGCGAATAATGCCTGTGTGGCCACGGCCAAGAGGGATGCAGAAGAGGTGGAGGAGAGGTCCAAGTCAATCATTTGAAGAACGAGCTCCACGAGTCTGTCTCTCAAGTGGCGACTCTGACCAAGAGGGTTGATCATGCCAATGAACACCAACGGATAGCCTCTGAGGCGTTAGTTGAGGCAAATAAGGAGAGGGCCAAGTTGAAAAGACTCTCCGAGGCTCAGGCTAAAGAGATTGATTCTTTGAAGGCCGAGGTGAAGATGGTAGGCGAGGCGGTTGTTCAGAAATACAAGGATAACTTTGAGAACACACCGGAGTAGGATGACTTCGCCAATTTCTGGGCTTCTTGGTCTGCCAAGGAGATGATGTCTCACCTCCGTGAGTGGCACCCCGAACTTGACATTGAATTCTTAGAAGAAAAGTTTGGGGACCCTACTGAAGGCATGCTGTGGCCGAAGAGGAGGAAGAAGAAGGGGCTGCTCAAGAGGAGGGGCAGAAGCTGGGGCCATAGTGAATGTAGAATAGGCCTTGTACTTGGCTTCGACCTTAATTAATGAAAATTTCTTAAGTTGTCGTCTCTTTTCTTTGCTTTGCTTTGTTTCAATTATATAGTCGTTCACATCGTCGCTTCGAACAAACATAGACCACTTAAGAAAATGGAAGTAGCCAATGAACTAAGTAATAATGCATCGACCTAGTTTAACCACCTAAGAAAATGGAAGTAGCCAATGAACCAAGTAATAACGCATCGGCCTATCTTAACCACTTAAGAAAATGGAAGTAGCCAATGAGCCAAGTAATAACGCATCGACCTATCTTAACCACTTAAGAAAATGGAATTAGCCAATGAATAATAATAATGCATCGACCTCGGTTAACCACTTAAGAAAATGGAAGTAGCCAATGAACCAATAATATCTTGCCCATCAGAATTGGCACCCACACAGCCTCCGATTATGCAGATGTCCTTGGAGGTGACTCCTTTCAAGGAGCTTGCACCTCGACAAGGTTGTTTTGATATGTATGTTTTCTATTTCATCAAAGATGGCACCCGTACTACCTTTGATTACGCAGATATCCTTGGAGGTGACTCATTTGGAAGAGCTTGTACCTCGGTAAGGTTGTTGATATGTACATTTTTTGTTTCATCAAAGATGGCACCCATGTCACCTTTGATTACATAGATATCCTTGGAGGTGACTCCTTTGGAAGAGCTTCCACCTCAATAAGGTTGTTTTGAAATGTACATTTTCTGTTTCATCAAAGATGACACCCGCACCGTCTCTGATTATGCGGATATCCTTGGAGGGGTGACTCCTTTGGCGGAGCTTGTACCTTGTTAAGGTTGTTTTGATATGTTCGTTTTCTGTTTCTTCAAAGATGGTGCCCGCACTGCCTCTGATTAAGTAGATATCCTTGGAGGTAACTCCTTTGGAGGAGCTTGCACCTCGATAAGGTTGTTGATATATCAATGCATGAATGTGGTGAAACGAGAAGTTCATTCATTTTATGGCCATATTTATAAAGTTACAAGATTCCTACTAGTAGTACTTCCTTGGGT
>CAIGRB010116747.1:0-36383 GCA_903798255.1 Fraxinus quadrangulata
TATCTAATTAAATAATATTAAAAAATTCTTTAATCAATATATAAATGTATGTAAAAATCATATACACATGAAAATATAATCCAAACAACTTGCAACAAACGAGACTTCATCAAAATAGAATGAATCAATGATACATCAATATAAATAAACAATCATCAATTGAATGAATAAATGCACAAATAGAAATTATCATCCAAAGTAAAAAATCACAAATTAAAATCTCCAAATAACTCTAAATCTCTCACTAATCATCAATCAAATTCAAATCATCATCATTCATCACTAAATCACTAATCAATATATATAAGATATCACTTCAAGTTATAAAAGACATGGTATAAAAATGGACTAAAAAAATAGATATTTTGAAAGTTGGATCGGGCATCGACCCAAAAAAAAAAAAGAGGGTTAAAGGTCAAAAGATCCAATCGAAGTTAAACTGAGGTCACACCGAAAATTAAAATAATCAAATAAATATAATTTTAAAAAATAATTTTCTATAAATGTTTTAAATTAATATTAATTTTAAATTATTTCAAGTTTTTAATAACTTTTATTTAATTTTTAATAACAATTAAAAGTATAAAAAGTAAAATGGGCCCAATGCTTGTTATAACCTCACATATAAATAAGAGGAAATTACAGAAAAACACACATTTAATTTTTCAAATTAAAAAAATCAGATCTTAGGTTTTTTAAGACAAAATCAGTTATTAATTCAATTTATGATTAAAACCCTAATTTATTTCCATTCCCTCGTCTAACTCTTCTTTCTCTCTCTAAATACACATGTCCTCAAATATTTTCCCAATTCTCTCTCTATACCCACCCAATCATCTCCATCCATTCTTTCTCACCTTCCCATCACCGTCGTTGCCTCTTTCGACCACGAACTCCTCACCTTTCCGTTGTCGCCGCCCGTGTTGTTATCGAAACCTATCACCACCGTTAATCCATATCATCGGCCAAGAGCTTCAATCGACGTGGCAAAAGCTTCAATCACTCCTCACCTTTCTGTCACCGCCATCCGTTGCCGTCGCCCAACCAGATAACTACCCTCAATCCATTTCACCTTAGAGGAGCGCGAATCGCCACAAGTGGCGATGCAGATCCACCCACTCTAGCGACTCGTCGCAGCCGAAGCACTGCGACGTTGCATTGCTGCGTTGACGGTGTTTTGTGTGGTGACGATATTTTGTGTGGTGGCGGGTTTTGTGGTGGTGGATCTGACGATTTTTGTGGCGGTGACTGTGGTTGTTGGGATGGTGTGGTGTTTTATGTGGTGGTGGTTTTGTAGTGAAATTGGTGGTTGTGGTGGTGAGGAGGAAGAGGTGGTGGTGGTGAAGACATGGAGAGTACAGTGGTCCTAATGGTTGTCATAAGTATGTCGTGATTTTGGAGAAGGTGGTTTGGCGGCAGTGGTGGTGGTTCTGGAGCGCCGGAGGCGATGGTGCGTCGGAGGTCGCAAGTGTTGGTGGTGGTCACCAATTATTTTGTCAACCCTGACCATTAAATTGGTTAATTTATGATCAATAAATAATATGTGACTAATGAAAAAGTAATTTGTAACCATGAAATTACATGTGACCTAAAAAATTATTAATTTGTGATCGATAATTTAATAATTTGTGACTAATTAATAAGTTGTGATTCATAATATTTGTGATTTGTGACTTGTGACCTATGAAAATTTTAATCTGTGATCGTAAAATAATTTGTGACTTATAAATTTTTTTATTTCTGATCGAAAAATAATTTGTAACCAATTAATTTGATAAAATGTGATCAATAAATAAGTTGTAACTCATAAATATTGTATAATTGTGATTTTAATAAATTTAATTAATTAATAAATACCTGATTTTTTGTAATTTTTAAACTTAAAGCCTGAAAATTGATTTAGTGATAGTTAAACTTGATCCATGAATTCTTCCCTATAAATAAAATTAAAAGGCCTAATAAGATCATAAGTTATAACCTAGAATCTTGCCATTACTAAGTCAGAGTGGCACTGTTACTTCTCAATTTTTTCCAATAGCTTCTTCTGCATCATATAGCTTTTTTTTTTTATTTGCATCTGATGACTTCTTCTTCATGTATATGTGCATCTGACAGTTTCTATCATTTTTTTGTAAGCTAGTAGAAAACTCGTTTTTCTTCTGACAAAGCAAGCAAGGGCGGTCGCTTTGACTTGTGGAGTGCTGGCTCCTTCTCTGATTGGATCGAATTCAACAACCACTATTATCATTTACAAAAAGAGGCCATTGTTCTCAGCATTAAGCTTTTCACCATCTTCTTGAAATTACAAGGTATTTTTGGCAAGACTTTTCACAATAACGATTATCCTACTTAACAACTGTCTCCAATGTTCTCTTTCTTCATTGATCACCAATGGTATGCTTTCATGATTTCATCAATTGTATTTTTTCTTTGAAGTTTGTTTTCTACTATGAGTCATGCAATGTATATTCTCCTCATTTGCTTTATGAATTTTAAGACACCAATGCAGATTATGCCAATATATGTATCCATTATTACCCAATTGACCAATTCTATCCATAGGTCTTGACGTCGTAAACAACATGCAACAAAAGAAAAAGACAATGTCTTAAGAAATTGAGTATTCTAGACATCATCTATCAATTGTTAGTTCATTTCGTACTAACCACTTATATTGTTAGAGATGAATTTAGGATTGGACTACAAGCCGGACTAATATGTAGAAAAAAAATAAATTCAAACATAAGAAAAAAATTACAAGAAAATAAAAATTAAAGGGTCGAGGAGCCCGGTTCAGTTCCCTCTAAGGAGCCCAGTTCAGTCCCCCCTAAATCCGTCTCTGTATATTGTAATGAATCAAAATGTGTACTTATGTGAATAATTCAATTGATCTTGCTATATGTACATCAAAATTTACATAATGGATTACATAATAATATCACATGACACTCTATCATTTACTAGTTTAAAACACAATCAACTTTTTTATCCAATTTTTTTCCGTCCACGTCATATATATATTGCACAAATAGAAAAATTTTAAAACAATATTCTAGAACAAATATCACTTGCAAGTTGCACCTTGATAACATCGGTGCACATAAACCACGCACAAAATGTGATACGTCATGACAGTATTAAGATGATGTTTGGTGGAGATTAAAATTAGATTTTTAATGGATTGTGATAGAAGTTTTTAAAATGTGTGGTTGAAAAGATGTGGGACCCATGAAAAATGTTAATATTGATTGTTTGACTTTAACTTAAATTAAAATTAAATTTTAATCCGGCCCAAACAGGCGCACAGAAAATATGTGGGACCCATGAAAGATGGTTAATATTGATTCTTTGACTTTGACTTAGATTAAAATCAGATTTTAATTCGGCCCAAACATGCTCTAAATTTATTGGTACGTTTCAAATAGGCCCCCACCTCCACCACTGCTGCGCAGCATCACCAGTTCCACCACCATGAAGCAAAAGACATGGCCATACAAATCCAGTAGCCATAAATTCACCGGCCTCCCTTTTATCAATAAACCCCACAAAAAATCCAACAAAGATCCCAAAACCCATATGCTCAATTTCACTTGAAAATCATCTAACTCATCATCATCGTGCTTGTTTACATCGTCGTCGAAGTGTAAGGAACCAAATTTCTCTTCGCTCCCTTATGTTTTAGCTAGAATTGCCACGTCATTCTCGCTGCCCAACCTACAGTCGACGTCGCTAGTATGCAAAGTGTGGAGGGATGCGCTTTGGCCATTGAGGGAGGTAATGCTGTTCTTGAAGTAGGGCAAGTGGTTCAAGCACAGTCGTGGCAGAGTAAGGCCCAATTTGAAGAAAGTCTTGGATTCATTTTCAAAGGGGGGTGGCGCGTGGGTCCACAATGGCCATGGTGGACGTCATATTGATTTATTGGGAAATGGGGAAAAAAGAAGAGGGTATTTCTTGGTATAGAAAGACAACTGAGCTTGGTAAACCTGCTGGTCAGTTCAATTAGGGTATCTCATATTTGCAAGGTAATTGCTTTTTTATCCATTTGAACTAAATAATTCCTTGTTTTTCTATCAATGGCTTTCCAAATTTCGGGATCCTCAAAATTCAAAGAAAATCAACCCTCTTGATTTAAGGGGGTGTATTCAATCAAGACTTTTAAAGACGTTTGGAGAATAAAAAGTTTATGTGTATTCCATTGAGACTTTTAAAGATTCTCTAAAAATTTAGGTGTATTCAATAGAGACTTTTGTAGACTTTTAAAAAGTCATGGGGTATTCAATTGAAACTTTTTAAAAGTCTCTATAAGTTATGAGGTATCCAAATGATAATGACTTTTAGGGAATTTATAATTTATTGGACTTTTGGAACATTTTGGTAAAAAATATAAATAGAAAATCTCAAAACAAATCTCCCGTCTATCGTGAGATTTCTCAAGAGTCGGCCTCTTATCTTCTCTTTCACATTCTAGGGTTTCCTCTTTCTCTTCCAATATGTAAAATTTGGTTTGACACAGTATATGATTTTTGTGTAATTCTTTTTTGTGTCAAGTACAATTTTATTACATTGATTTTGTGGTTCCATTGATTGATGTTAATATTTTCTCAAGAAAGTATGAAAGAATCGTTAAATAATAATGAAAAGCTGTAACATGAGGAACAAAGACCAGTGATCGCTTTTGATGTTGTTGGCTATTGTTATTATATATTTCAATCCAAGTTAGAGAATGTTTACAAGAAGACATAAAATATATTCACATTGTAGATATGCCCAGGGATTGGTCAAAACTCAAAAGCCACCGCCATTTTTCTCATGCAAATCTTCACTTGGAGGAATTGAAAGAACTCTATTTAATTAATTAAACCACTTATATGTTGGAGATGACTTTTTTTTTTCATCCGAGAAAAATCTTTCAATGCTTGTTTGTGTCACTTGAAAAAAAGTCACGCCTTAGAAAAAAATGATGTTTTTGTGCATTTTCCCTGTGAAACTTTGTTCTTCATCATAGGTGCAAAAAGCTATTTCTAGAATGTTAGCATTTAAACTACATATATCAATTAACAAACTAGTTGTGGTGTGATTATCCATTTACTTGTGTAAACAGTTGCTGAGTTGCTCTACTCAATGAGCACAAAGTTCAATTCGCATTCTTCCATAATCTTTTCTTAAATAGAGCCCTAATTAATAAGGTTCTTATGAAATAAACTTCGAATTTTCTCACCTCTGTTTGTTCACATAATAATCTTCTGGTCCTCAAAAATGCATGCATGATAAAAGTCAATTCACTTTTTAGCTCATCAACTTGACCACGTAGCGTGTAATTCTCACTTTTCAAGTATAGTATCATTTCATTTGCATTTGTCATTGTCATTTTTATGTTAATTTTAGTTGTTTACATTTTAGTCCATCTTTGTCATTCATAGTTTGTTTTCATTTTAATATATTGTATGTACAATATGATAGTAGTATTAATGGAAGATTTAATACAAGGAAATGAAAATGTTCAAGGAAAAGGTATCAAAAAATATGAGAAATGGACGTGGGAAGAGAGCAATGAGCTGCTAAAACTCATTGTTGATGCTTCCATTCATGGCTGGTGTGATAGTAATGGCATATTGAGCAAGATAACTGTAGAAAAACATATACTCCCCATTCTTAACCAAAAATTTGGGATTGAAAAGACTTATGCCCAATATAAAAGTCGTGTGAAATAGTTTAAAAAACAGTACAACAAGTATTCTAAGCTTATGTGCCATAACTCTGGGTTTGGATGTGATCATGTGACGAAGAAATTCACTGCTAGTGATGAAGTATGTGACGATTACTTTATGGTAAGCTTCTCTTATTACTTGATTAAAAAATATATAATTTAAGCTATTGGTTATTTATTTGTATGTTTCATACGTTAGCACTTAAAATTATTTTTTTCTTTAATAGTCTCATCCCGAAGATAAAAATTACCACACGGACACTTTTGTGGACTATGAAGATTTGAGAATTACAGTTGGAAGTGGAACAGCTGTTGGGACACACTCAATTGCACTAGGGAATGATATTGATGCAAGCACAATTTATACAGAAGAAAGAAGAGTTAGTGACGGTTTAATTAGTGACTTCATGTATGATCCTGATACTCAAGCATTTATACCAACTGATAAACAAGATCCTATAAGTCCGCAGGTTCCCCCATCAAATCGAAAACGAAGTAGAATAGAGTTTGAACTAAATTCTAGTTCATTTGATCCCAAAAGTACTTAATCAAATGTTATAGACAAACTTGCTTGTACAGTTGACAAGATCACTCGAGCTATTGAATCAATTGACACTAGACAGCATAATTGTTGGGACATTAGCAAGGAGATCCCAAATTTGGATGATGATGATCGTTTCAAGGCCCTTGATTTGCTCAATACTAAAGCAAAGAAGTTTGAGTTCTTAAGCATGACACCAGAAGAACATTCTCAATAGATAATATTTAAATTAAAATGAGGCATTGTTTGGACATGATCAGTAGTAAATTTTAATGTTTTGGATTGTTAATTTTCTATTTATGGATTTTGTAACATTGATTCTAGTATTGAATTCTTCATTTTTTAAGTTATTTATTGATTGTGTTTTTTGATAGTATATTAAATTTGTGATACTTGATTCGTTTATACATAACATTATCATTTTCTTTGTGTATGTCTTTAATTTTTGTTCATTCTATTTGTAGGTACTTCCATATATTTAATGTCTAATCTTAACATACATGAAGATTGTGAAATAGAAATGGATGAGATTGAAGAAGATGATAATGAGGAAACATTATATGAAACTATTAGATATTCATGGATGACAATTCAAGCAATTCTCTATGTGATAAATGATTATATAAATAATATTTCTTGTGAACATATTAAGCGTTCACTAACGAGGAGACCAAAAACTAGATATGGATATGACTATATACATAAAATATTAAAGGAGGATCCAGAAAACTTTCGACAAGTTTATAGAATGTATCCAGATATATTTCTAAAATTAAGTAATATCATTAGAGAAAAAACACCCTTACGGGATACTGGATATATTTGTATAAGAAATGCTTGCAACATTCTTACTCATTGTTGGTCAAAATACTCGATATTGCTTGATTCAACAAAAATTTGGTCGATCGCATTTCACTACCAATCGAAATTTCAACAAGATTTTACAGACAATAAACAAATTTGCGGTAGATATGATGGTCAAACCCGGATCCATTGTGCCAGAAAAAATAAGGGAAAGAACAAGATTTTTCAAATCGGTGTCAATTCTTAACTCCTTTTCGAGGTGTTCTTTATCATCTTCAAGATTTTGCTAGTCAAGGCCGTGACCCTGAGAATACGAAAGAGTTGTTTAATCTTCGTCATGCTTCCTTGAGGAATGTAGTTGAGAGGATATATGGTATATTTAAATCACGATTTACAATTTTCAAAATTGTTCCTCCATTTCCATAATGTACACAAGCGGAGCTCGTATTAGCTTGTGTAAGATTACACAATTTTCTTTGCAAAGAGTGTCGTTCTGATAAAATTCATGTTGAACCTGATAATGAAGATTCTTCATCTTCTTCGGTTAGTGAAGGGAAATATTTTGGACCATTTTTTGGGAGTTAAGAACAAGAAAGAGAGAAAGTCCTAATGCATGGAGAGTTACTATAGCAACTGATATGTTGAGTGATATTGAGAATGTTTGATATATTTTTGTTGAACATAATTAAATACTATTAAATTTGTTTTTGGTATTTTGATTATTTGTTAATCCATTTTGTGACTTTAAAAAAATAGAATTTTTTATTGACATGAGAAATATAATCTATTGTTTTACGTTTTCAATTATATGAGTTATGAATAATTTGGCCTTATAAGAAGTTGTTTAAAATATTACATTATATATGCTTAATATTTTATTTTTAAATATAAAAGTCTTTAAAAGTCTCTAATGAAAGTTTACAGAAATTCATGGAAGACATTTATTAATTCTTACCAAATTCATATAAATCACTTAAAAGTCCACAAAATCCACAAAAGTTCCTCAATTAAAAAGGTCTATAAAAGTCTTTAAAATCCCCAATTGAATACATCCTCCTAAATCTTTATATTAAACATCATCTTCCTCATTCTCATTCAATTTATTCACATTGGTAGTTTCAATCACTTCCTAATTCTTAGTTGGTATATTCACATTGTGTTGTTTCTCAATCACCAAAATTTTCACTTTTCTTCCCTCTTTTCTCTTAGTGCAATTGAAATACTTATCAATAACTTTTACTTGACTTTGAATTAATGCCACTGTTTTTCATTTCTTTTTTGAGCTGCCACATGTGTTTGGAGGTATAGTACGATTATTGTTCAATGATTAGCCTATAATAATAATAATAATAATAATAATACATATTTGTAATAATCATGCTACATGTACATTATCATTTACACTTTGTCATGTGACAACAAACTATTGGACAATTTAAAAAAATAAATAATTTTCCCTTCAATCATTTTTTAACAACATACAAACTAGATGTACACTTCATTTTTGTAATAATAATAATAATAATATTTCAATCATCTCACAATAAAAGTTTTCAACATGCATGACTATGTCTGCATTTGTAAATGATCCAACACATATCATCATGTGTGCAGTGTGCATGTACAATGGATTCAACATACATCACTGTGGTCAAATATCGAGTTTTCTATGAAAAAGTCGAGTATGCTGGGAAAGTATAGAGTTTGCTCTCCATAACTTCAAGATTGAAAGTAAGAATTAAGTGAAAATTTCCACATTTCCAATACTTTACTTTCTATTTTTTTGGTGCAAAAGAATGTTAACTCCAATGACAAAATGTCATTTTCTAAAAAACTTTTTAACCACTGTTCTTTTAGAACTAAAAGTAATTTTTTTTTGTTATAATCACATAACTATTCTGACCATAAGGATTAATGTTCCATAATAAATATAATAAAAAAAAATAAAAACACGAGTTTGAAGAACATAAGAAATTAAAAACTACAACAAAAAAACTCTTAAAACATATGAAAAAAAAGTTCTCCCAACTTTGAGCATTCTCACGAGTTACAACTGAAATAGGAACTCGTAATAATGGGTTGGAGGCCTTTAGGTGGTGTAGCCTAGGGCGGACGGCGATGGTAATCAGACTCTAGTAGACTGCTTCTTCAAACTTAAATCTTCAGTGAATTACTTCTTGAGAAGCAAAGATCAATCGGCGATAGAATCGAGATTTCCGGTCACAATCTCTGCACGTATTTTTCGAGTGGGTTGAAGTTTCAATTTGTGGCCAAAAATTGAAAAAACACGTTTCCATTGCCGGTGCCGAGAATACCCATTGCCATTGGTATGTCATGCTATCAGTTCGACTTTTACTGTTCTAATATGTTTTTATAAATTTGTGACGTGAATTGAAAACATTTATATGCATAATCAATAAAATATGTGATGTTCATTACATTGATGGCACATATATAATATCGTAGATAATTATGTGGCGTGCATGAACTCGTAATGTGACCCCTACTACATTGTGAACTACATGAATTCATTTTTACTCCTGACAT
Source organism: Fraxinus quadrangulata (assembly GCA_903798255.1). Lineage (NCBI taxonomy): Eukaryota > Viridiplantae > Streptophyta > Magnoliopsida > Lamiales > Oleaceae > Fraxinus > Fraxinus quadrangulata. The sequence continues at coordinate 9,600 of CAIGRB010116747.1, forward strand.
TATATCTTTAAAACTATAGAAATAATGTATGTACACGTATGTTTGCTAAATGGATCTCAATTATCGATGGTTTTACTGGATAATAATTGCATTTATACTAAGCTTGTGGATACCATAATGCCCGAGTTCAATTTAGATCATACGAAGGTAGCCGTCATAATACAGTATGTATTGAATCATGATTTGCCACCAATGAGAAAAGAAGTGACAATAATGTACTATCGTACATTACTCTAAAGGGTATAGATTGTGACCCTTCTAAATACCCGTTAAACATTGATGTTGCAGTAATTGAGCAACAATCTATTACGATTCCAACTGACATACAATCTACTAGAGAGGTTTCAGTAAAGAATGTGGTTTCAGACATATGTGATGCAACTATTGAACCAGCATGTCACATAATTGAACAGGAAGTTGCAGTTGTAACTATCGTTGGTCCTAGAGAAGTAGAGAAATGAAGGGTCTTCCGTGATAAGAATATTCTCAAATTGGGCATTTATTTGTTTGCAATACAGAACATGTTTGAGTTTATGGTTGTTCGATCGGACAAGAAGGAGTACGTAGTCTAGTGTTTACATGATGGGTGTACTTGGATGTGTAGATCTTCAAAGGGGGGTAAATTAGGTTTATCTAAGATTAGAAAGATTACTAGTGGTCATACATGTGGCTCAAACATAATATTGGGAATTCATAGGCAATTATCCAGTACTGTTGTTTCATCTAGTATCGTCACATACTATATACACTCCAAAGGATATATATAGTGGTATGTTTCATACGTATGGAGTTTCGATGAACTATTCTAAGGTTAGGAGATCTCGAGAGAAAATTTAAAAATCATTAGGGGTAATCCAACTAAGTTATTCAGTAAGATACTTAGCTACTTTTACATGCTTCAACAAAGAAATCCTGGCACAGTCACAAGATTGGAGCTTGATAGTCACAATAGGTTTAAATATTGCTTCATGGCCCTTGGTGTATCAATTCAAGGTTGGAAGCATTGTAGACATGTGATTGTGGTGGATGTCACNTACTTTTACATATTTCAACAGAGAAATCTTGGAACGGTCATAGGATTGGAGCTTGATAGTCACAATATGTTCAAATATTGCTTCATGGCCCTTGGTGCAACAATTCAAGGTTGGAAGCATTGTAGACATGTGATTGTGGTGGATGTCACCTACTTGAATGGACACTATGGTGGTACTCTCTTCACAGCATGTACATATGATGCAAATAACAACATTTGTTTTCTCGTATTTGGAATTGGGGATAATGAGAACAATAGATTTTGGATATGGTTTCTCGAGAACTTGAAGAAGACTTTTGGTTATAGAGATGGATTGTGTTTTATATCAGATCGCCATATTAGTATCAAGAATGCTATAGAACATGTTTATCTGGGAACCTGTCATGGGATCTGTTTGTATCATTTGCTACAAAATTTGAAGTCATATTACGGTAAATCAGGTCACAACATAACACATGCTTTCAATTCGGTTGTTTATGTATATACATTAGTAGAGTTTGANTTATCTGGGAACCTGTCATGGGATCTGTTTGTATCATTTGCTACAAAATTTGAAGTCATATTACGGTAAATCAGGTCACAACATAACACATGCTTTCAATTCGGTTGTTTATGTATATACATTAGTAGAGTTTGAATATAACATGTATCAGCTTGACATGATGAATGAAAAAATTAGGCATTACCTGGTAATGTACTGCTTTCAATTACAATTTTCATACATTAAAAAAGTGGCCACAAATGTAATTTATATGATATTCATGAACATGATTGATGTTTGTAGGAGGATATTGGAGTTGAAAAGTGGTCACAATTTCACATGTCAGCAAATCAGTATTCTACAATAACCTCAAATATAGTAAAATCAGTCAACGTAGTCACAAAAGCAGCCAAGAATTACCATATTGTGTCGTTATTAGAATCTTTGAGACAAACTATACATACTTGATTTTGTAAACATAGTGAGGATGCACTTGGCACCTTCATGAGGTTAACAACCAATTATGAGAAACTTATGAGGAAAATGAGCATAAATTTGAGGAACTTGAGGGTAACTTTTTTATTTTGATTAATCAATTATATAAATGTGACCTGAAAATTGTGTTATCTGTGACCCAAACTAATTTTTTGTGACTTGAGATATATTTAATTAACTTCACATATGTATGATTTTTAACCTTTCTTGTAGGTATTACCTATGAACCATTCCCTGTTTCCAGTTAAAGCTGAATACTCCTATTTTGTTGTAGATTTAGATCAACGTTCATGGACATGCATGATGTTTCAAGTTTGTTTCCATGTTCACATGTACTGGTTGTGATTGCACATACTAAAAGAGATCCTTATAACAATTATTCTTATTATTATACAAAAGAGGCATACATGAATGCATATCAAGACTTCATGATTCTAGTTGGGGATCCAGCTGAATGGACCATGTCTGTAAAGAGGAGTTCTGGTAGACCCGCTAAAAAGAGGAGAAGGTCATCCAGTGAAAGGAAATCAACTGTGAAATGTGGACGTTGTGAAGGATATGGTCACAATCGTAGTAGATGCAGTAGTTTGGTTCCATTAAACCAAATTCAATCAAGTATGAACACTCAGGAATAGTAATCAGTTGATGACACATTTAGACCGTAGACATAACAATTTCAGATATTCTTTAACATTTCATGAATTGGTTATACTCGTATCAATTGATATATCATTTTAATGTGCATGAAATATTCATTGAAATAACAATTATGCATTCAGATTATGTGGGCTGTGGAGAGATAATTATGCATAATGTCAACTGCGTCCATTAGTTTGCAATTGTGATATATACAACTAAATGTGACATGTGCACACTGATTGTGTGACTTATGCACTATTTAGAGTACTATAAAAACATTTATGTTAATATTTGTAGATAATGTGACCTAATGACCTAAATAACTTTTAAATATAGTATGTAACTTTTGCAAAATGAGTGCAAATGTTTCAGAAACATGTGTAGATATCTGTGACCATATGACCACAATTAGTGAACTATTACGTTATCTGTGACCTAATATAACATTATGTAACTTGTACTATACCCTGTGACCTGCCTAGTGCGTAACTAGTATGATATGTGACCTAATGGTAATCATGTATTACAGATTGTGTCCTGTATATATAAATATACTTATTCAGCACATTAAATATTGACCATGTGACCACAATTAGTGGACTATTGTGTTATCTGTGACCTGATATAACATTATGTGACTTGTAGTATCCCCTGTGACCTGCCTAGTGCGTAACTAGTATGATATGTGACCTAATGGCAAGCATGTATTACAGACTGTGACTTGTATATATAAATATAATTATTCAAGAGATTGAACATTAACAACAGTCATTTGACATCTCAACAATCTGTGACCAAAGCTAGATCATCAAACACATACCTGCTCAAATGAAAATGACACCAAAAATTATCGAATACTGATGTAAACAATTATCCAATGTTCAATGTACAACTAGTTTCATTCACAAAAATTACTGCAAAAGAAATAGAAAAGATGCCAACATTCATAAACTTTACAAAATCTATTCATCATTTTGAATTAAAAATACATTTCTAGCCATCACTCAATGACAATCTCCTTCCCTTTTTATGCTTCCCCGTCTTTGTAGACTTGTATATGCCCCGATGTTTATACAGTCGTGATACTATGACCAACTTAATTCTTCATGAGTCAAATTTTATCGGCATAGAATCCTTATCGTCGTGTGGCAAGTACTCAGCATATTTGATTGTAAAAATGCCGCAATCATGCCTAAAAAATAACATATCATAATTTATTAAGTATGAAACATAATCAAATGATTTTGAAATAAGATAAGTGGTCACAAACTTACCCATTGAGGAAGGCTACTGTCAACCATTAACCTCAAGTCCATACAATCTTCTCCGTCCTAGTCAATATGTTTTTTCCAAAGTCCGACTGAATTCAATAGATAATGAATAATTTTGACAAATGGTTCAATACCAATACGAACAAGGAAGTCATGGTAGGTCTTCCCAACATAATTGAATACATACAGTGTGTGCGTACTGAATTCAAGGACAACAAGCATTCAGTGTGCCTTATTCGTTGGCATAAAAACAAACTCCACACTGGCTTAAGGAAAGCTTAAAGGCAAACTACCATTCGTAACAACATCTATCAAACTGAACTCTGATAGCAATACAGTAGGATCTTGCTTGAATTTGGAATATATGTTTTTAAGCTTAATCTGGAACCATGAGTTTGTCGTTGTTGCCTTCAATTTGACGTTCTTCATGTGCCTTGCAAACAGGCGGATGTAGTAGAAACACACATCGATCTGCTGTAATAATATAAACTAGAAATGTTTTTATGAAATACTATTTAGGAAGATATGTGTCCAATGAAAAATATAAGTTGTGACTTGAACTATTGATCTGTGACCCAAGTTCAATAAACTATTCGAGTTTACATAGTATATGTGACTAGTTTAGAAGAACTTTAATCGAAATTCAACACTTTATATCAATTGAAAAATGAACTGTGACCTATTGACATGATCTGTGACCTCATGTAATTTACTTGAAGTTTAACTAAATATGTTGTGACCAATGAAAATAGTATGTGACAAATGCTTCAGCTTCATGTGAGTAAAGATTTGAAGACACATTCTTACTGAAACCACGTTTTATATCCAACTTTGAATGAACAAAATAGAAATGGGGGACTGATACGATCATCGGCATCATTAAAATTTTTTAGTATCCTCGCTGATTTGGAAACTCTCTTAATTGGTAATCCCGAACTTGGTTTAGAACTGGGGATACCTACATATTGTTGTAATAGTAAACATCACAGATTATTGGTCTACTATTACACATGTGACCTATGTGTGATTAGTGGCCTGCATGGAGTATACGAAGCTTTTGTAAATCGTGGGATTATGGTATACCTTTCTCTTTGTCATTTTTGTGTCCTGAACAATGTCAACTATGACAGAGTCAACTTGCTGCTGAATTTTTTTGGATTCGAACGAAGTTTGCAGATCAGGTTGTGTAACTCTGAGACCCAAATCAAACGAAAGAGGTTGAATACTAAATTGGATCTCAGGATCGTCATCAGGAACCATCTTACTCTTACCTTTCTTGTCCAAATTCAGTCCCACGTCTTTAGCCTGAAATTAGAGTAAATATCAAATTTACAATTAAACTATATATCATTCAAAAATGACATAACTAAGTCATACTTACTTCATCGGCTTCTCAGACTCTTTAACTACATGACCTTCTTCATGTTTAGATCTATCACTGATTTTTTTCAAAATCTCTTCCATTGTACTAGAAATCATTGCAGATACAGATTCGGACAGGAACTGTATGTTTGTCCTAATGTCTATCATGTCACTTCTAATTCCATTCTGCATTTGGACAATGTCATTCATCTTTCTTATTTGTTCACCCTGTATAGATGACATATGTGATATCATCTCAACCATCTGAACATTAAAAAATTCATTCTTCGAAAGTAGTTCAGATATTTGCATTGTCAATTCTTTTCTCAATTCCTCGACCAGCTTTAAAGTGTGTAAAATAAATCAGTGACATAGAAATTGTAAAATGTGATAGTTATCAGACACTTGTTTGTCCTAATGTCTATCATGTCACTTCTAATTCCATTCTGTATTTGGATAATGTCATTTATCTTTCGTAACTATTCACCCTGTATAGATGACATATGTGATATAATCTCAACCGTCTGAACATTCAAAACTTCGTTCTTTGAAAGTAGTTCAGATATTTTCATCGTCGATTCTTTTCTCAAATTCTCGACCACCTTTAAAGTGTGTAAAATAAATCAGTGACATAGAAATTGTAAAATGTGATAGTTGTCAGACATTACTTCACTAAAGCAAGTGAAAATGTGTTGTGTCCATTAATATATGTGACTTGATTATGGTGACATATAACCATTGAAAAAATGAATCATCTTTGACTTATGTAAATAAATGTGACGTGTGTACATGTATTTGTAACTTCCGTTAATTTACATGACATGTGACCTATGATAGAAATCAGATTCAAATTAGTACTTATATGTTATTAATCTCAATAACAACTACATTATCCAACGGTAGGACATCTGAATGAGGTTCTTGCGCATCATGAGGTTCAGCTAATGGACCCTCATCTACTAGAGAGTTTACATGGTCAAATGTTTCATACCACCTCGGTGGAGTCATCATCGTCTTCATCAATAGAAGCATGATCAGTACTAGCATCGGTGATCATGAGAACCAATGTAGATGTTTTTACACCAGATGAGCCTAGCTCTTCACCTTTTCCAACATCGTGAACTGAACTTTCAATCCTTCTCTTCTTTGTTCGGCCATCGCGTGTAATATCTAGTTGAACTGGTTTAATGTACTGCACCCCATTCATATATGGCATTTTCATCTCATTATCTGAGGGCTCCAAGTTACAGATTTGAATCTACTATACAATAAAAATATTGTTAATGATAAACAACTTACTACACTATTAATTCAATATATTTGAAATGATTACATCAGGGTTTGAAAAGCATCAATTCCTTCAAGTTTAGTAGCGGATGGGTGCTCATCTTCCATCTAGTTCATTATTCGAGGATTGGTTTTGGACATCCTTGTGACAATAGTTCCAACAAGACTAGGAATCGTCTCGTATATCCACACTTGAAAGGCTAGTAATAGACCTTTTAGCCTGTAATGGCTTGTCCTCTTACTCAGACCATCTCTCAATGCATTCAAAGTAGTATAAAAAAGGATCTTACCCCTAAGAAAACATGTCCATTGTAGAAAAATCTTCAACGAGTACAAATAAATAATGATCAACAACATTCTTGTAATCTCTTGGGAACATGTAAGATGTAATGAAATACAAAGCTCCAAGCATTGTGACATCTTGATCTATGAGGACTTCAACAACGTCCTGGTCTGGAAGTTGGAAAGCTGATATGAATGCATCCCTCACATCTTCATGTGTCACAATGTTCATTTGACTAAAATATTTTTTCTTCAAATTTGAAGGACTGTTTTCAAGTGTATTTACATCACTGTTTTCCATGCATCGCAGTCCTGTTACTAAACAGAACTCAGCCTGAGAGAACCTAACAAATCTACCAAATATGTAAAACCACATTTTATTTTCATTGGGTGTATACACCTGTGTGAGTAGAAAGTAATAAATCAATTGTGGTCGAAGCACGATTTCATTACAATCCAGAAAATGCGCAAAGCATTTTCCCATGACTATACTTCGTTGGGCTTCGTTTAGATATTTCTTCAAGTTCATGATAACACCCTTTGTAATAGACGTGATGATTTTTCCAGAAAACTATTTATGTTGTGCTATTATGAATTTTCACACCTGTAGCACATGTTTATGTCAAGTCATAGATGCAAATGAAAGAGTTCACGAATGCAAAGATAAAATCAAACATGTGAAAATTTATTAGAATAAATGAGGTCACAGATGCAAAGAATGATAGACAGAACTGAAAAATGATTCACATAAAATTATTTTCAAACAGGTCACATATAGAAAAAAATTTACAAAGTCATGACACAGACATATAAAGTATGAGATAAAATTTAAAAGAGGTCACATGTACATATATACTCATGTCATTTAACGTCACAACCACAAATTATATAATACAATCTGGTCAAATAAATGTATAATCGTATATCATGAGATGAAATGAGGTCACAAACCCATTATAATCTCCATGACATGTGGGAAGTAGGTCATAGATCCATTATACTTCAAACAAGCATAAAATTTTCAAAAAAGAAAACTATTACACTGTCTCCAATTGGGTTCTTGATTTTTCTCCACTTCCACAACATCATTGAAATTCTTTACTTGTATCATTCAAGAAACCATATCATTGATGTTGATTGACATCAAGTGCCAGAAAAAAATTTGGGAGTCACCACCGGGTCTCATTAATTCGAACAAGTTCCTTCAAATACTTCAAACTATATTTTATAACTACACTTCCAAAATGGAAACGCCCACGCATTTCCTTCAATACTACATGGTAGAACAAATAATAGGTCACAAATTAAATAAACGAATAAAAAATTGAAATTACCTTATTCCCGGACTTTTTTTTTACTTGACCCAAGTTATTTTTGCCTTCTTGTCATAGTTTTCTTTGGACTTTTCATTGTCTTCCTTTTATTTGTTCTACCCGATGTTTGCACCACCTTCTTTCCTTTATTTTTAGCCTTCATTTTCGCCATTACTATTCACTGCCGAAAGGAAAAATGGAATGCACATAAAGTTGATTTTTGAAATTTATGACAGTTGATTTTAGAAAAATGGTGGAGATGGGCGCAAAGAACGTGGAGAGGAGATAGTGTTTGAGAGAAAATAGGGTTTGACTGAAAATGGAAGTTGGGATATTATCAAATTTGAAACACTAAATTAACAGGATACGTGCGTTAATTAGTTAAAAGATTTAATATTTAATTAAAATGATAAAAACCTGAAAATTGAATAAATAAACTTCAACCGTGATTTATGAAAATGGATCTTTATTACCTGTTTTTATGTAATTTCCACTCAAAAAAATTGTCAAAAACATATGAACTATCTTCGATGTTTGGCATGAGCCTTTGATGCCTAGCATTGACTATTATAAATACAAAAGTTGGATTGTCGACATCTTAGATACCTTAAGGGAAGCAATTATTGATTGCAAGATTGATATTACCTTTAGATTGTTCTCCGCGAAGGCATAATACCAAAATTATTAAAATTAATCCAGTAGTGATTCGTTTAGTTTGTTGACGTATTTAATATGGTTTATTGTCTCCGTTGACCCCTTTTCTTGTTATGGTTATGTGGACAATAGATGATGGGCTCACTTGTGTCCACGCAAACAAATTCTAATATGTTTTAATCGGAGATTTGGACTGAAAATGATGACGTTTATGAACGTGGGAGGTGTTTTACGATGCGAAACAAAAAATATTCAAGCACTGACAATATGATCAAAGATGATTGCATATAAATAAACAATCATAAACAATTCAACCAAAGTAGAAGTAATCTAAACTCAAGCAAATAAATATAGAATAAGCAAGAGAGAAAATTGAGTGTGGTTTCAAATGTAAAGGGTTGTATTATTTTTCAAATGACATAAGTTGTGAGCTTTTATAGAGTTTTGGCTAACATAATAACCGTTAGATAAGAATCACGTGGCCTCATTTCTCAAGTCGAAGCCTCACATCACTTAGTATGCTATACATTTAATACATTTACAATGGGTCAGCCACCCTATGCCCTATGCTAACAATCATGACATTCATTGTTACAAATGTTACATCAATCAATCCTAAATATTGCCAACAGATCACTTCAGCCTAAGGGAGCTTTGACTAAATGGAGCTTCGTATTGGAGGTCTTCGGTGTGAAGAGCTTCGGGACAAAGAGCTTCAACTTCTTCCTTGACTTCTTATATAGTGCTTCAGATTCATAGCTTTAGTCACTTAAATAGTGCTTCGGTTTCAGAGCTTCAGCCACTTAGATAGTGCTTCCACTCAGGGCTTCATTCACTTGCCTACTCTTCGATTTTAGGGCTTCGACCATTTACATAGTGTTTCGAATTCTTCTTGAGCCTCAATTTCGAGGTATGGGCTTTTTCTTAAGACTATTGAGACATAACATTAGTCTCCCAAATCTATGTATGATTATTTATATCATGCGTTGACATTTTATTTTGAAAAGTAATACTCTGATATAGTATGTTCTTTGCTTGATTTGGTAGTTTCGCCTACTATTAAAGTTTCATGGAAAACCTTTAATTTTTGTAGAAGCCTTAATTTGAATGTTGAGTTGTTCTAAAGAGACTGAAATGACGTTTTGGTTTGGCTGAAATTTGATACAGCTATGACACTTTGAAGTGCTTTAGTAAAGATGAAGATTTTTTAGGTTCATCTTCGGAGGTTTGAATATAAGCTCATTTTTTGACATTTCCTTTAGAAGTGCTCACGTTTTCCTACATGGTGGATGGTTCATCCATACTGAGGCTTCACCCATAGAGTACAACTTCATCCATATGAGACATATGATATCAACCTCAGAGAATTTTGAAGTGATCCCTTTTTGGAATCCACCTATTTTTTGAGGCACTCATGCTCTCTATATTGTGGATGTTTTATCCATACAGAGGCTTCTCCCATGATACTCAGTTTCATCCATGGGAGGCTTATGATGTCAACTTTTGAGAATTTGGAGGTGGTTCCTTTTGGGATCCACCTCTTCTCCGAGGAATTCATGATTTTATACATGGTGAATGGTTCATCAATGCAGAGACTTTTCCCATGGCGTTTAGCTTTATCCATGGGAGGCTTATGATGTCAGCTTTGGAGAATTTGGAAGTAATCCCTTTCGGGATCCACCTCTTCTTCAAAGTACTTATGCTTCCCTACATGGTGGATGGTTCATCCATGCAGAGGCTTCTCCTATGGTGTTCAGCTTCATCCATGGAAGGCTTATGATGTCAACATTGGAGAATTTTGAGGTGATCCTTTTTTTTGGAATCCACCTATTTTTTGAGGCACTCATGCTTCTTTGCATGGTGGATGGTTTATCCATATAGAGGTTTTTCGCATGATGTTTAGCTTCATCCATAAGAGGCTTATGATGTCAACCTTGGAGAGTTCGGAGGTGGTCCCTTTTGGGATCTACCTCTTCTTTGAGGCACTTAGTTTCCCTGCATGGTAGATGATTCATCTATGTAGAGGCTTCTTCCATGGTGTTTAGCTTCATCCATGGGAGGCTTCTGATGTCAACCTTGAAAATTTTGGAGCTGACCTCTTTTGGGATCCACCTCTTCTCTGAAGTGCTCATTCTTCACTGCATAGTAGATGATTCATCCATATAGAGGCTTCTCTCAAGGTGTTCAGCTTCATCCACGATGGCTTCATCTTTATTAGTAACCGAGGTGAGCCTCCATTGGGGTGCTTCTCACCTCCACCTTAAATGGATTACTTCAGTATGGGAATGACTTATCCTTGTGAAAGGTTTTCCCATGGTGGATGGTTCATCCATAGGGCTGACATATAGGGGAAGATGAGACCTTCCATGGTGAATATGTGGAATGTCATACTTGTGCATGGGAAAAATATGAAAATTGCCTTCAAGTCTTTTAGTAATTTCACGCTTGGGTCCCTCAAATTTTGACCTTGTTCATTTTGATCCTCAAATTTAACTTTTATTTCAATCATACCCTTAATAAATTATATTCAAAGTCCTTCAACTTTCGAAACATCTACACTTCAATCCATAAGTTCATATTTTGTACGCTTTTAGTACTTTTCTATTCTTTTGCGTTGATCCCTTTCAATTTGAAAATTTTTGCTTATCACTTAATTAATGCACCTTTCTTCAGTGTTGCTCCCTTTATGACCACTCCTTCAACGCCTCCATTTTGTAAAAAGGGTCTTCCAACAACCTTTTCATCAAAGACCTCCCTTCTAGTGGGTTTTAATCAAGACCACTTCTTTAGCGACCTCTCCCCTCCAATGCCTCTTTTTTGGAGACTTTCTCTTTTCAGAAGGTCTACTTATTCAATGCTACTTTTTTAGTGGTCTCTTTTTTTTAGGGAGTCTTTTTATTCATGGTTTCTTCGTTGGACACCTCCCCCTTCAGGGGTTTTACTTATTTAATGCCACTTTTTCAGTAGCTACATTATTTTTAGGGGTCTTCATATTTATGGCCTCTTCGTTGAATACCTTCCCCTTTCAGGGGGTCTATTTATTTAAGGCCACTTTTTTAGCAGCCCCCACTTTTTAGGGGGTCTTGTTATTTATGACATTTTTGTTGGAGATCACTCCCTTGAAGGGGGTCTATTTATTCAAAATGCCACTTCTTCAGCCACCTCCCTTTTAGAGGTCTTCATATTCTTGGCACCTTCGTTGGATACCTCTCCTTTCAGGATGTCTACTTGTTCAAGACCAATTTTTCAGCAGCCTCTCCCTTTTAGGGGGTCTTCTTATTCATGGTCTCTTCGTTGAAGACCTCCCCCATTCAGGGGGTCTACTTACTTAAGGCTTCTTTTTTTTGGAGATCTCTCCATTTCGAAGAGTTTACTTATTCAAGGCCACTTCTTCAACTGCCTTCCCCTTTTCACGGGGTCTTCTTATTCACGACTACTTCATTGGAAACCTCACCCTTTGTGTGGGTCTACTTATTCAAGATCACTTCTTCAACGATTTTCCCTTTTTAGAGTATCTTCTTATTCATGACCTCTCACTTTCAGGGGTTCTACTTATTTAAGGACACTTCTTCAGCGCCCTCTACCTTTTCAGGGGTCTTGTTATTCATAGCCTCTTCATTGGAGACCTTTCCCTTACAAGGGTCTACTTATTCAAAGCCACTTATTTAGTGGCCTCCCTTTTTTTAAGAGGTCTTTTCATTCATGGCCTCTTCATCTCCCTTTCAGGAAGTTTACTTATTTAAGCCTATTTGTTGGATATCTTCCCCTTTCGGAGGTCTACTTTCGCAAAGCCGCTTCTTCAACGACCTCTTCCTTTTTAGAGGGTCTTTTTATTCATGGCTTCTTCATTGGAGACCTCACCCTTTTAAGGGTTTTAAATATTCATGGTCACTTATTCAATAGTCTCTCTTTTTTTAGTGGGTGTTCTTATTCTTGGCCTCTTCATTGGAGACATCTCCCTTTCAAGGGGTTTACTTATTCAAGACCATTTCTTGACTGGTCTCTCCCTTTTAAGGGGGTTTTCTTATTCATGGTCTTTTTGTTGGAGACCTCTCTCTTTCAAAGAGTTTACTTATTCAAGGCTATTTTAGTGACCTCCCTCTTTTCTGGGGGTCTTCTTATTCATAATCTCTTCGTTTGAGACCTCTCTCTTTCTGGGGGTCTATTTATTCAATGTCACTTCTTGAACAGCCTTCTCTTTTTAGGAGGTTTTCTGATTCACGACCTCTTGGTTGGATACCTCCCCCTTTTAGGGAGTTTACTTATTCAATGTTATTTCTTTAGCGACCTCTCCCTTTTTTCTAGAGGTCTTCTTGTTCATGATCTCTTTGTTTGAGATCTCCCCCTTTTAGGGGGTCCACTTATTTATGACCACTTCTTCAGCAGCCTCTCCTTTTTTAGGGGGTCTTTTTCACCGTTTGAACTCAATTTCCATACAACACATTTTTTTTTTAAAAAGGTGGAGGTCTTACAAATAGATTTCTATTTGAATATATTCATTTTTTTTAAAGATATATCAGCTATCCAAGCACTGATGTCAACTCCAAATCTCTTTCTTGGGGTTTTCACTTGTTCTTTTTTCAAGAACAAATCATTTTTCAAAGGTGAAACGAAATAAATATTTTGGAAGTCTTTTTCTATAGGAATGTTCGTGGTTGTAGTGGCTTTTTCCATAGATGGCACCAATCTGTTGATCCCTTTTTGTAATGGTTACGTGGACAGTAGATGTCGAGTTCATTCGCGTCCACGCAAATAAATTCCAATAGTTTTATTCGGAGATTCAGACTGGAAAGGATGGTGTTTATGGATGTAGGAGATGCTTTACGACTCAAGAAAAAAATATTCAAGCACCGACAATATGATTAAAGATGACTGCATATAAACAAACAATTATAAACAACTCAATCAAAGTAGAAGTAATCTAAAATCAAGCAAATAAATATGAAATAAGCAAGAGAGATGATTGAGTGTGGTTTCAAGTGTAAAGTGTTGCATTATTCTTCAAATGGCATAAGTTGTGAGCTTTTATAAAGTTCGGCCGACATTGTAGTCATTGGATAAGAACCACGTGACCTCATCTCTTAGGCCGAAGCCTCACATCACTCAATCTGCTATGCATTTAATACATTGAAAATGGGTCAACCACCATATGCCATAGGCTGATAATTCTGACGTTCATTATTACAAACGTTACATCAACTATTCTTAAAAATTGCCTGCAAATCCTCTAAAAGACAGCAAGGGTTTCAGCTTAAGGGAGTTTCGGCTGAAGGGAGCTTCATATTGGAGGTCTTCGGTGTGTAGAGCTTCAGAGCTTCCACTTCTTCTTTGACTTTTTGTGTAGTGCTTCGACTTCAAAACTTCATCCACTTAGATAGTACTTCGGCTCAGGGCTTCATCCATTTGCCAACACTTCTGTTTCAGGGATTCAACCACTTTCATAGTGCCTCGACTTCTTCTTGAACCTCGAATTTGAAGTGTGGGCTTCTTCATGAGCCTCGATTTTGAGAAGTAACAGTCTCTTTAAAAAAGTTGGTAAACTAATCAAAACAGAAACATATGTGCACTTTTTGTTTTATAATAAATATTATATACATATGTGAATAGTTTGATAACCCTCCATTTGATGGTTGTTAATTAATTAGATCAATTACATGTTTGGCCAAGTTTTATAGTAAGTTAATTTAAACTTATTTTTTAAAGTAAAATTTGTTTCCACGCATGCTTGGTTATATTAATTTTTTTCCATATTTACAAATATGGGTGGGCATTTTTTTTTTCAAAACTAGTGGAACCGGACCGAATCCAAATAGAACTGATCGGTTTGACTTCTGTTCTTCTACTAAATGGATCGATTTTGGGACGATACATCGAGAATTGATCTGTTTCAATCTAGTTCCCGGTACTGTTTTGAAAACCAACAGTGGATTCGATTCTCTCGAATTTATCTTTTTGCTTGCACCCTAATGCACTATATCTTTGAATACTAAATTCCAAAATTATCTCATGTTAAAATTTCATCTTTCATATTGAGAAACACGTAGTTCGACCCTAATAACATCTAGAGGCGGGTGAATAGGTGTAATATGCAGAATTTAAAATATCTAACGAATTAAACAGCAACAAGTCATTTTTTATTCTTAACTAGAGGTTTAAACATTCAAGTCAATTTGTCTTAAGTTGAATTACCGCAATTTTTATAATAAACAACAAATTGTAAAGCAATAAATCAAATACCAGAATGATCACGGAAAAACCCAACTGAAAAATACTCCGAGCACTTTGCTAGTCAATCCGCTATAAATGAATATAACAACTTACAGTCCACCAAACTAGATGACCCGTACTATCTGATCACCCGACTACACTCCTTACAGCTCTCCGTGGATTCCATGCTCTCCTGCACCAATCCTTAGCTGTTGTTGTCAAAGTTCTCCATGGAATCTGCTACCCTACAGCACTCCAAGCCTTATGGACTTGTTTATCTCCCATGAATTACAAAGAACGACCCGTTCTTCACAGACAAGAACTCCTGTCAACTTCCTTCGATCTTCAGAACTCTGACCAGATGTAGAGAAAGTAGTTTTTGGTATTTGGATTATAATGATGTTTTTCTCTCAGAAGATTTCATACAAAATGAAAGTTGAAAGCAGTAATGCGAATGATTCACTCTTTAGACTTTTCTCTTAATATTCAACCTTAGAAAAATATGCAGGTGAGTTCTAATATTTATATGTAGGTCAAGAAACAAATGGGCTGGGTAAAGAGTCTTGAAATCTTGAAATAAAAATTTTTCGGACAGTATCGTCACTCGACTGAGAGCTTAGCGATAGTCGAGGGACAGCCTGTTGCTCAAGCGAATGAGGGGCGACGGTCTAGCGACGATATTTTTGTTTTTGTAACTCGAGCCAATCTTTGGCAATAGTCCAAAGAAAATCCGTGCCATTTTCCTCTTTGTTCCAAACTCGAAACCCTAGACCTGCTAACTAACTTTTGAACAAATTGTACGTTACTCCTTGAACTTTTATATTCTATCAAATTAAGTCCTTTTGTCTACAGAATTTGTCAATTACAAAATCAACTAAAACTTAACAAACTCCCCCTTTTGTATTCTGTGACAAAACAATAATTTATGTCAAGCCAGTAATCAAATAACAATTTACAGACTCAAACAATAACACAACCTACAACTAACCACTGTCTTGAACGAATACTGTAGTACCTATTTTCTGAAATAGACAACTCAAATACTAGTGTAAAATGTGTGGAAAATAAGATCAATAATAATCATAGTTCAAACAGTTCAATTGTAAGTGTCATTTAAGCAAATGTACCTTAGAAAATAGTTTTCCACCACAAGCTAAATTAAGACATAGTATCAATGCAACCCCACATACCACGAAAACACATTGATACTACTAAAATATCAAATTTAGTTTAGCAGAACTGAAATCAAAATTTTTACATCAAATAAGTAGATAAAAATAATAAAATATATCCTGTGAAAGCACTAATATCTACTTAGTTTAAAAACTCTATTCTCCCATTTTGTCACAAAATGACAAGAGATAAAAGAAATATAAATGCCAAAAAATATGAATGTTCAGATGTAGAAACAGATAGGCAATATATAAGTATCTATGTCTCCCCAACGACCTATCAAGACATAAAATGCAGAACTCAATGTCATTATATATATATAAACAAATAATTACATCCAAAATTTTTATAAAAAGATACATCATTTAAGCTCAAGCAAAACAAAATCTGGCTATCAACTGTCTACTCTCCCCTATCAACAAAAAAACCAATATTGCCAAAAATCAAAATCTATGTCCAGAACTAGGAAGCACCGATAGCATCATCCGAATCAGTCCTCTCCTCAGACGCAGAACCGGCATCCCAGTGAAGACAAATCCAACGAATCCCGCGCTGAACATATCCAATAGCACCCCCAAAGTATGGTCATACGAGCTTGCTGCTCGATAAGCACTGTCATCTGACCCAAAAGAGCGACTGAAGGGTCGAGTATATGCAGAAGGTGAATAACTAGGAGGAGGAATTGACTTGGACTGAGGAGGAGCCAAAGTAGAAGTAGAAGGAATATCTAAAGGCTGAGGAGCAGTCAAAAAAGAAGGAAAATCAGAGGGATCAAAAGAGATGAGGTCATCAATAGGATCAGCTGGCACAATCGGGTCAGCTGGCTGTGCTGGCTTAGAAGAAGCATGAGACTTATTCTGGGTGATAGTAGTATAGCCAATAGCCCGAGAAGCTCGTTGTGGAACCCCCTTTGGAAAACTGACTCCTAAGGCTAAGACCAACCGGTATATCAAACAAGCATAAGGTAGCCCAACCCTCGTCCCCATGGTATAAAAAGCCTTCAAAATCTGCTGGCATATGAAAGAAGGTAAATAAATGGAATCGCCATATAGAAGGGCATACAAAAATCGGGCATTCTCCATCGGTAATGAAGAAGTTTGGGAGATAGGCCAGAGATTCATGCACACAATGCACAACAGAATCTGGCACTCGGTCGGAAGAGAACTAGTGTGAATTGTACCAGGGCCTCCCTCCAACGGTGTGTTAAACACCATCGAACGGACTAACGAGTTTGTCGAAAGCGAATCAATCCTAAAAGAAGAACCACTAACATCACGGATGTTGGCGTAGAACTCTTGTACTAAAAGACTAGATGGGGATACTAATTCAACCAATAGAGACTTCCAACCTCGAGAAGTGAAAATAACATCGAGGTTGGGGGATAGGTCAGACATGATGACCTCGCGCTCAAAAAGGACGGGGCGTAATGAGAACTGTGACCCAAAAACATCTTGGGCGACAGCAGAAATGAACTGAGTTTGACTAAACGAGGTCGAAGTACTAGGAGTAAATGGAGTAGTGCGCGCTCTCTTAGACGGTATCTGAAAGAATAAAATTATACATTAAAACCATGATAAACAAATGCATGAAATGCATGCAAAACGGGGCAAGTATGTGAACATGCAACGTGCCCTATCATGAAAGCATGATGACATGCAGTGATGCCTAGACGTAAGTGACGTGAAGACATGACACATACCGTGATGTCTAGACGTAGGGATGTGGTGTCATGACGACGTGACGTGACCATGCATTACCAAACCAATCACTAGCCATTTCAATCCACTTCATCAACCCAAAACTAAAATTAAATTGAAGCAACTGAACTCCAAAAAAAAAAAGGACCATAGAGAAACTCCAAGATCATCAACTACAACCGCAATCACAACGACCCAAGCTATCAATGACATAAAAAACCACCCAACAACTCAACTCATTCATCAAAACAAATGCATCCTAGTCAACTAGAGCAACCACCACTAAGAACACGAAGAAGATGCCAAAATTAGATGAAGAACACAAAAGGAAATGCCCAAACAATACCAATAATCCAAGCAATTACATGTAAAGGTGATAACAAGCAATGACAATGATCCACTAATGAAATGCAACAACACAAACCCAATGGAAAATCACCAAACATCGAAGAATGCAAAGGAAATTGCAACAAATGCGAAAAACCAAAAGTTTCAAAATTTACCTTTAAAAACAAACGAATTGATGAAATGGGTGCTCGGTGTAGTGGAATAAGTGGATTAAAATGATGGGGAAACTATAATTTGAAGTGGGTGGAAATGGGGAAGAAGAATGAAGATGAAAAGAGGGAAAAATGCGAAGAAACCCTGAAAAAAAGCTTAAAATTCAATTTTACGACTTGTCACTCGAGCAAAGGTCGAGCAATAAGCGAGCGAGGCAGCTTCTGCTGCTGTCGTTCAAGCGTGTTCCAGCGATAGTCTGGCAACACACCAAATGACAGAAATAGCACCAAAAATTCAAAAAATGGCATTTTTTTTGGGAATACGACAATTAATCAAATCATGCTCCCGACACCACAGTGAATAAAATCATGAATGCAATTACAAGTAGAGCATTATCAAAAGACATTTCCCACGTACTCAGTTAAATTCAAGATGGAGTAAAGTGTATAAATGACTCATATGTGTAAAGTGCCACTATTTTCTCAAAAATGACTCCAAACCTTAAATTTATGAGGAATGACATGCAAACATCACTTGTTAAATAAATATGATCCCGACTAATGAAAGTCAGACCCGAATAAGTTTAAGGACCTGAAAACGAGCTCAATTATATAATAAATTTTCTTCTTCTCCTAAATATGAGCATATAGCATTTTTATCGCTATCTTCGTGAATAACATCTTATGTGCAGACTCATGTCCATTTAGCGACTAAAATGATCCTTGGTTAGCCCAAGTCAGATGACCATAGGCACCACGTTATGAAAAACCACACAGGCTAATTACTCAAGTTAAGTAAGCTTCGAACACAAGTACAAGATGTAACAATTAGGTATACATTTTTTTTCTCACAATTTTATTTTAACAATGCAACAATATAGGAAGAATATCACAAGCTAAGGTCTCCTAAGTATAGGTCAATTCATATTCAAAGTCACCCTACCAACACGTGACTGCCATCCCAAATCTCACACACGCGGTCCAGACTCACTCACAAGATCATAGTGTGTGTAGTGTAGAATGTTACATGACGACACATATACTCAATACTCCACATCAAATTGAACCAAGCAATTGAAATAACAGTGTAAAACAGATAAGTGCTTACTTGATCACACATGCCACGTTTGAAATCACGATGTGTCGTTTGCCAAAAAAAATTGGATTTTTCCCACTTTTCAATTTTTTTTAGAAAGTAATACTTGAAACAAATAAATACACACAAAAATAGAAGAATAAAAAATAACAAAAAGAAAACAAGAAGCAATGAGATGCATGTATGAATGAATGAACATTATGAACTGCACATGCATGCACCTAAACACCAAATCATGGTGAAATTTGAATGCCCTTACCATGAAGAGCACGACCTTCCAGATTGCTTCTCTTAACCTAGACTTTCTTAGAAGAAGAAGTTAATCGAGTTAACCGAGTCATCATCTCAGTTAAGTGGCTAATTTGATTGACAAGAAGTTAACATTGCTAGTGAAATCCTGATTCTTACTTCTAGTCACACGATTATGACACCTAGGTCTAGTGTGTCTCAGTGCACCACAGTGGTGGCAACTAGGAAAGAACCTAGGCTCAAACCTGCTCGGTGGTTGATGTCGAAAAGTAGGACGACTAATCTCATGATGTCTGGTGGGTGTCGAACCTATGGCATGCTTACCTTTGGGATTAGGATAAACAACCTCACAAGCTTTGTTGGTGGCAGGACGAACGTGGTCCTAAATGTACTAGCAGTAGTATCACGGTTATCAACATAACCCAGACCATGTCTATTTCCAACATGCTTGTTCATCCCAAGCAAATTGTCCAGCTTCTGCGAGCTACTCATAAATGGTTGAAGTTGAGCATTAGATTTATCAAGATCAGTAGTTAATGATTTAACTTTAATTTCCAAATTTTCATCAACCAGCTTCAACTTATTCAATTTTCTAGTCGAGTCCTGAAGGTCACTTAACAGTTTCTCACGTTCAAGTTCAAGCTCGTTCACTTTTTTTCAAGACGCCTTTGTTTACCTTCTTAATTTTGAGACTTTTCTCAAACAGTTCACAATAAGACTCATGAATGTCGGTCTCATCATTAGACTCTTCAGTAGACTGTTCATTCTCATCCTCCCTTACAACCTTCTCAATCTCATGGTCAGATTTTATTGTAGCAATCGAGGTGAAGGACATGAATTTTTGTTCACCCTCACCACTAGATGTCTCATTCTGAGAACCGGAGTCTCATTCATCATCACTCAAGGTCACAGCTAAAGCTCTACGTTGTTCTTTACCCAAACTCTTCTTCAAATTAGGACATATTCTCCTAATGTGACCATACCCCTTGCACTCGTAGCATTAGACATATTGAGATTTCAATCGGAGTCCTAGAGGTGTTTTTCTCGCGTCTACTTCTAGAGAATTAATTGGGGACCTCACTATTTCGATCATGAGGCTTTCTTCTATTCCTCATCACCTTCTGAAATTTTCTAACGAAATAGGCAATTTCATCATCCCTAAGGGTTTCAGTGTCGTGGACTCGCTCTCAACTTCTCTAACAGTATTCATGGCGATGGATTTAACCTTTTTATGTTGTGAGATAGCAAGTTCATAAGTTTGAAGGGATCCTACGAGTTCTTCAATTTTAACCTCATCCAAGTCCTTACTCTCTTCTATAGCAGTGACTTTAGGTCTAAACCTCTCGAGCAATGATCTAAGGACTTTCCTAAAACTTTTGATGTGGGGATCTTCTCACCTAAATTAAAGCTCGAATTGATAATGTCATTGAGTTTAACATAAAAACTATCAAATGTCTCATTATCAGCCATCCTTATCTCTTGAAACCTAGTGGTTAATATCTGCAGTTTAGAGTTCTTAACAGTTTTAGTTCCCTCATGTGTGGTTTCTAGAATATCCCAAACTTTTTTAGCAGTTTCACACATCAATATACGCCTAAACTCTTCAACAGACACAACTATGAACATGGCATAAAAGCCCTTTCTGTTCCATTTACATTCATCAAATTTAGTTTTGATCTACAGTAAGATATCAGTGGGTGTAGCTATACCATCAACAGTTTTTATAGGCGAAGTCCACCCATTTTGCACACTTATCCAAATACGTTCATCCAAAAGCTTAAGAAAATCTCTCATTCGAACTTTCCAATATGCATAATTGCTTCCGTCGAAGAACGGAGATACTGACAAAGACTGACTCATCTAGTATATGTAAAAAGGGTCAGGAATCGATGTAAGGCTCTGATACCAATTAATAAACGCGTGTTCGACCCTAACAACACATAGAGATGGTGAATAGGTGTAATATGCGAAATTTAAAATATCTAACGAATTAAACAGCAATAAGTCACTTTTAATTCTTAACTAGATGGTTAAACATTCAAGTCAATTTGTCTTAAATTGAATTATCGCAATTTTTATAATAAATAACAAATTGTAAAATAGTAAATCAAACACAGGAATGATCACGGAGAAACCCAACTGGAAAAAACTCCGGGCACTTTGCCAGTCAATCCACTATAAACGAATATAACAACTTACAGTCTACTAGACTAGACAACCCGTACTATCTAATCACTTGATTGCACTCCTTACAGCTCTCCGTTGATTCTATGCTCTTCTGTACCAATCTTTAGCTGCTGTTGTCAAAGTTCTCCGTGGAATCTGCTACCCTGCAGCATTCCAAACCTTGTAGATTCGTTTATCTCTCGTGGATCACGAAGAAAGACTAGTTCTTCACAGACAGGAACTCCTGTCAACTTCTTTCGATTTTCAGAACTCTGACCAGATGTAGAGGAAGTGATTTTTGGTATTTGGATTATAGAATGATATTTTTCTCTCTGAAGATCTCACACAAGATGAAGGTTGAAAGTAGTAATGCGAAAGATTCACTCTTTAGACTTTTTCTCTTAATATTCAACCTTAGAAAAATGTGCAAATGAGTTCTGATATTTATATGTAGGTCAAGAAACGAATGGACCGGGTAAAGAGTCTTGAAATCGAGAAATAAAAATTTTCCGGACAATACCGTCGCTCGACTGAGGGCCTAGCGATAGTCGAGGGACAGCTTGTCGCTCAAGCGAATGAAGGGCGACGGTTTAGCGACGATATTTACGCTTTTGTAACTCGAGCCAATCCTTAGCGATAGTCCAGCGAAAATCCATACCGTTTTCTCTTTGTTCCAAACTCGAAACCCTAGACCTACTAACTAATTTTTGAACAAATTGCACGTTACTCATTGAACTTTTATATCCTATCGAATTAAGTCATTTTGTCCACAAAATTTGTCAATTACAAAATCAACTAAAGCCTAACACATGTTTCTTTCTTGTTTCCTTTAATGTGTAATCGAAATTCAATTCTAAATAATTTTATAAATATTTTACAAATTCATTGCCTTAATGTAATACATTAGGAACAAATATATTTTTAATTCAACATTTCATAAAAATTCAATTTTCTTGTTATTTTCAAAGTGACTGGCTATCAACAATCACGATTCTTGAGAATTACTAAAAATAATCAGTCTATTGTTATATGAATTTTTTAAAAGTTTATTTTTCGTACCGTTTATAATGTATTTAATTTTTTATCATTTTTTCGATTTTACAAGTTGATCTTGAGTTTTGAAGTGAATTTTTGTTCGTTGTCTTATTTAATTAATTTTTTGTACAGTTAGATTACAAGAATGACAAATGATTCCATATTCTATTTAATTATTTGACAAACAATTTCATACTTTATCTTTTTAACTTTTTTCATATAAAGAATCGGATCGGATCGAATCGGAACCAGTTAGTTCAGTTCTGTAGTTGGATATAGAACCAATGGTTCCATTTGTAAGATTCTCATTAGTACTCAATTCGGTTCAATCTAGAATCGGACCGAATCGACCCATACCCACTACTACTTACAAACTTATTTATTTTAAATTTAATTATTTACTTGCAAGAAAACTTTTGTATAACTAATTTCTTTTAAGATTAGCCAAACATAAACCAAACTGCAGCTTAATTAGATTGAATTGAAATGTAGGGTGATGGAAGGCAGATATCAATATATGCTTCAGTTAGAAATTAGAATCACTAGTTATTGTTGGGAATAAAATAACATGTATTATTAAATAAAAATTGAAGAATACAGCATACGTCTTAGAAAGTCATCTCTTGTAAGTGAAGGTTTGTATAATTCTTCTTGAACAATACTATGCACCGCTGGTTTAAGAGGCAATGAACCCAAATAATTCATTGTTTAACGAAGCTGAGAAACATTTTGATTCATTGAACAATGAATCAGTAGAGTACAGTGTCACGTAGAGGGATGATGATACGTAACTTTACTCTTATTACTCTTTTTAGAAATTCCTTTCTTTGTTAACTTTTTTCCTGTGTCCTCCTTTTTCCTTTTCTTTTCCTGAAAGAAAATTACGAAGTTTGGAGATCATATGTCGGAAAAAGGAAAATGAGTTGAGTTAAAATTAAAATATATTTTCTGAGTAAAAGAGCATCAAAATTTTGATTGGATAAACACGGAAGAAATCGATTGACTTATCAAATTATCTTACAAGCACTAAAAAGGATTCAACAAAATGGAGTTCTGTGAAGATCAACTATTCTCAAGTTTTATAACCAATTATTAGATTAGGCCTAATCTCTCTCCACCCCCACCCCACATGCACACAGAATGTGTTGTTGCTTTAGTGCAGAAGAAAATGTATAAACATAGGTAAAAAAATTAAATTGAAGAAGAAACAAAAACCAGGTAGATGGCTCCATTGAAATTAAAATATATGTACAAACAAGACTCGGCTATGAATGGTATGTTGGGTAAGGAAGAGAATTAGAAAGCACGAGACAATATTAAGAAACAAAAAGTTAAAATCTTCTTCATTACACTATGAAGTCGAATCCATACTGCATACTAAATATACATACAAAACAAATTGTTATACCTTATTCCAACCAAAGATGAGAGGCATCCCTTAACTTTGCTTACTAATAATAAGATTTTGCATCAGAACTTGTATATTTCTTTGAAGAAGACGACGACATATGACCCGACCTTCTCCTTAGCATTTGTCTCATCCCATCTGCAACTCGAATTGCTGGATTCGACTTATATTTACGACAAAATGACATGTGAGCCTTGACAGCTTCTTCCATTACAAATTCTTTATTCCCTCTGTTAACTTCATCTCTTACAGCTTCTGAGCACAAACCACATAGCCATTTACCATCAAATTTTGCCTTCACTTCAATTATATAATCCTGTGTGCAATCTTCTTTCAATCCACAGCACTCACACTTAACCATTTCAACGTCCATTTCTCTCTTAATTTTCTGCTCCAAAACTAAAGAAAATTTATGGGTTTTTGTTTTTTTACCATGAATTAGGACTTGTGAGAGAAAATAGTAGCAGAAGGGAGAGGAAAAGCAGAGAACTTATAGTAGGGAAAACTGCCATAAATTGCTCCATGTTCTAAGGGACATTGGGCAATGGAATATGAGAAGATGTGGGCAGGGCCCCTCTAGTGTGTGGACCACTTTGGCAATTAATTTTTTTACCTTTCTAGGGGAAATTTTTCAGGGCTGATTGACGGTTACTTTACTTTCGGTTGACACGGTTTATGGCTTTTATATGCATTTTTCGACTCCATGCATGTTTTGACCTCTTGACTTTGGATTCTTGTAGATTAACCTCAGCATATTGGGTCAATATCATGAAAATCACAGCCATACTTGGTTGATTTTTTTGTTTGAAAAAAGATAATATTAGTAATTAAATATTTTTTGGTAACATAATAAATTGTTATGTACTAGACACTTTGTCGATCGAGGCTGTCATATTGTGCTTGCCTAGTGCGATTTACCTCTCCTATGTAATTTGCAGACTATCGCATATGGAGCGGGATTTACCTAGAACGCACTCACAGTGGTCGGACCTTCGTCCATTCGGGGTGGTTGGGGCTCCGCTGACGAGTAGCGACTGCGGATTCCTACGTCAACAAAAAAAAAAAAACATGATAAGATAGGGATGCAACTAGAAAAATTAAGTGCCAAATGTGATTTGATAGAGCATGACTAATGACACATCTGAAGAACACCAATTAAGAATTCAAGCATAGTTGGTGCTCAGGTATAGATATATTCCATCAAAAGAAAACTCGAGACCAACAAAAACACCTCAGTAGAATTTCTAACTCAACGATTAAGTAAAGGGTTAGGTCCATCAACAACCCTCAGTAGAATTTATGAGTAGAAAACTATAACCTTGTAACCCTTTACTACTAGTAAATAGAGAGTAAAATCAGACTCGTAGTAACATAGAGATGAATTTGGAGATCCATTACATTATCCCTATTTGATTTAACTAAAAATCAAAATTTGAATAGATTTTGATAAAAGTTTAAAAAAAAAAAAAAAAGCGATTGAAAAGTTAATAAAAGTTGTAGGTCTCATAAAATATATAATAAAAAATGAATTTGAGGAAAATGATTTTTAAAAAATGTGGACGAAGTTGAGGTTTTCTGTATAGGCCATTTATTGAACATTAAATTCATATGTTTTCAATAGATGGGGGTTACCATTTGAATTTTTAGATGGTTGGCGCACAATATGAATATCTGTCAACGCCCATAGTTTTTTTAAATGTAACGAATGCCCTGTCTATGACACACAGATATGTGAACATCTTACATTAGTCTACATTAGGAATTCTTTTAAAGAACTCGACTGACATGTCTGAGTTCGTTTGGCAGGATTCTGAAAAAATCAAAAATTGTTTATGGGATTAAGAAACGGTTTGTGAATATATTTGGATATATTTTTTTTAAGGTTTATATCAAATAGCTTCAGAGAAATCTGATCTAATATACATTTCTCAAGAAGCTCTTCTACGAGAAGTAGAAGCAAAATCAGAATTTCTGCCAAACGAGCTCTTAGCATAATAATTTGAAAAAAACATTAAAGTAGAAAAGTGTTCTATATTTATATGTTATCAAAATTGTCCATTAGCATTGGTGCTAAGGGTATATCCACATTGTCTAAATACAACAATAATAAACATATAAAAGTTTGAATTACTCATTTTAATTATATTATTACAATATTTGAAATGGAACCTTAACATGTTTGGATTACCTCTTCCATTGATAGTTAAATCAATTACAGTAGAATCATATCATTATTACTTCCATCATGTTTGCACCCTATAGAAAATTTGTTACAATTGTTACATGTTTGCACCCTATAGAAAATTTATTACAATTATTACTTCCATCATTAAATCATAATTAAGCCTAGATTGCAAAATATCTATTGTTACGTCGTAAATTTGCCCTTAGAAGTTCTAAATAATTCACATTTTTATATTATTATTTTTCCTGAAA